>QGSO01000180.1:0-137715 GCA_011037825.1 Carya cathayensis
AACATTGTTCTTTTACAAAAATGAGTCTGGTTGGAAACATTCCAAACTACGTATTTGATGATCTCATCCTGAATTCACGCTCAAATTATGAGTCGTGATGATTTCTCCAGTTTGAATGGCCCTGGTTTGCAGTTTTAGAAGAATGAGGAACGATGGGATTTTAGATGGATAATGGTATTTAAATTATACTATATTAATAAATATAATTGGCATAAGAAAATAGAATGAAGAAAAATACTGCTATTTAGCATTCAAATTCTTCAATCATCATCAGGCTACATTTACCGTTTGGATAATGCTAGTCTAATGTCAATTTTGAAATATTTTTAAAAATTAAAAAATTCGCGAATACATTAATATTTACTCTCTGAATTATTAAATAAAAATAAAAATAATTAAAATTAAAATATAAGAACAGTTCAAATGAAAAGATAAATTCATAGAATAAACTAATATTTTCCTTCCCGTGTTGCAGTGTAATTTAACATGCATTGCTTTTGTTGTCAAGTCATGATTGGTGTTGGCAGGACCAATCTACTCAAGGCTCCCACCCAGCACTCAGTGGGTAGGGGGCCTCTTTTAAAATAAAGGAAATTATTAATTTGTCACGCCACTTTTTCATCTTATCATGTATACTATACTGTATATATTGATGCGTTGCTGTGCCATATCAATTTGTTGTATTCGATCCGATTAATAATTTTTTATGGAATGACAACAATTATACAGGGTTTTAAGATTTGAGTATCTTATCTTAGAATCCTCATAAATAATTAAATTTTCTGTTCACGAGACTAATACGTCATTGGGACAAGCTAAAATTCTTCTTTGATTCTTTCTTTCTTCCTTCAATTTTCTCTTTTACTCTTTTTGACAATCTTTCGGTAAAAAATACACTCACATATATATATATATATATTAACGTCGTGTTTTATACTCTTCGGCCAGGTTCCAGGAACACGAATCTTCTTTATTGAGCCTGTAAAACTCGAATGGAGTTAAGAAAGGGCAGCTTGGGGTCCAGTGGAGCTTCTGATACCAAAGTTAGGAAAGATTTTGAGAAGATGACAAATAAAACACTAAAGTAAAGGGTAATGAGAGCCAGAGAGCTTTACTCGTACCTGGAGATTGGTATTTATACTGACGTCTGAGAATGGTGTAGATCCCCATCATAACTCTTGGTTCAGTCTCATTGATACGGTGTGCTTCAGCGGTAGCACCGTTAATATGGCGTTTGGCTAAGGCTAGATTGCCATAAATGAGGCGTGCTTCGGCAGAGGCACAATTAATGCGGCACAATTTCCCATATGATGTGTCTATCTTGGTGTCTCTCCTAGTTCATCGATGAAGTAGAGATTGAAGGGCTCCTCTTTGCTTCATGTTCACCTATGCTGATAAGTACTTGAAGGCCGAGCGGTCAATGCAACCTCCCTGGGTCAATGTGATAGTGATCCTCTCTGTTGGGCCTTAGGCTCTACTCTTGGCCCATGTGCTCACCCCATCTTGGCCCCAAGAGTATGTAGGAAAATCTCTTTACAGTTACCCCGCTAATTTCCATCAGGCGAGGTTGATGGGAATTCAATTCAGTGTCTGCTCCCACTATCATACCCCTAGCTTCACACTGAGGGGTGGGTACCAACTTTATTGTTGGGAAAGACTCCCCAATACTTTCCAAATGATGGCCTAGCTCTAGCCTCCTTAGGTGTGCTCCTCGAAGGTGGCGACGGTTAGTGTCCTTCAATCACATTGGATGACTCTTTGATTTCCTGCCAGCTCGCAGTACTCACTTCCTGGAAATCGAACCTCCTTTCATCTTTTTGCCACGTGTCTCTTCAAAACGGTTGCTCTTCCTCTGGTTTATAAACAAGAGGGGGTTACTGTCTGCCTTCATGGTACATTTTTTGGCTGGTTCCTCCTTATTGAACCTTACCCTTTGCCACTAGCGCTAGAATGAACTACACAGTCTGTGACTCCTGTGAAGAGCAGCTACATTGGTCCTCCTTTTGTCGACAGCGGCTGGTGCTCGACCGTCTGATGTTGGAGCACATACCTGCCTCATACCATGTCCCTGACACTGTAACCTTCGAGATTCCATGTCCAAATGAAGGGGCCGTCGATGCCCAAGGCCGTTCTTCTAAGGCGACCCTCTTTCCTACCATGTTCAACAATTGCTTGAGGATGCCTTTCTCCCAACCAGTACGTGAAGTGCTGGATCTCCTTGGCCTAGCTCCATCGCTGCTTCATCCTAACATATGGAGGCACTTGATGACCTTTTGTGTTCTTTGGGGACTAGGCCTTACAAAGTACACATCTTGGGTGCGCCAATCTCACCGGCTTTGAGTTCCTTCTGACCCACAATGTACTGGATATCCATGGTCACTACTGTAACTTTAAAGCAAAGCAACCCCTGGTTTTTATGGAGACGAAGTATCACAAAGTGAAGGGCTAGTCTCCCAAGTTTTTCTTCGTGATTGGTCTCGGGTTGGCATCCTTTGAGTGCTATGCGGACCGCTACAAGCTCCCCATTCGGTATGTTTAGTGCAAAGTACCTAAAGAAAGGGCCATTCGCTTCTCACCCTCCCAGGCTGAGGAGAAGCACATTGGTATTGTCGCAAAGTGGGTGAAGAGTCATGCTGGCAACGTTCGGTTGGAGGTTCTCCTTTCGAAGGAGAACATACAGATCTTCCTCTCTTTCTACAGGGGAGTTAGCCGCAGCCCAAGCGTCATCCTGGCCCACCCAGGCACGCCATTGTCCGGAAGCGGCCTTCGCACCCTCTAGTCTCAACTAAAGGAAAGAAGCCCGTCTAGAGGACATAGGGGCGGGTAGCTGTCCTACACTAGAGGTTCAGGTTCCTGAGGGGCAGGTGCTGGCTACTGCCGAGATTGTGCACCCAGCTGATTTGCCACTCTCAGTAGGGGTACTTCGTCAGATTGTCCCCATTGACGTGGCTATGGACTCCTCTTCCTTGGGGCGTTTAAAATCATTGGAAAGGGGCACCTCAGCCAGAGTTTCAACTGAGAGTGGCTCGATACTGATGATCGGGGGGCTGGTCGCTTTACTACAAAGCGCTTTGGTGGCTGGGGGCCTCAAACACTCGAATAGGGGTAGGCACCCACCCGGTGCTGTATCGGCAAATGCACCTAACTTGACAACCTTCTTAGTTGTGGGAGGGATGTTCCTCCACCCGAGGCCAGGGAATAAAGCATCGAGGCCACTGACATTGGCATGGAGATTCTAGAGTTGCTAGAGAGCTTGGACCAGGTCACTGATGAGCTAACCACCATTGACTATAACATCCAGAAGGAGATTTATTGTCCACTAACGAGTGGGCTCCTTCCGGATGTTGTAGTCAGCAGTGACCCAGAGGGTCTAGTTTGCCAACTAGGGAAGGAGGCGATCAGATGCAACTAAATTTGGTGATCGGTCCCTTGGCCCTTCAGCTGGGGATGATGCCAATGACACTAGTTGGGTTCGAGTGGCATCCCAAGGATCTAGCCGAGAAAGCTTCGTCAAGGTCATCCTTACATTAAGCCAATGGCCCATGGGAGGGCATTGCAAAAAAGCGATCAACCAAGCAGTTAAGTATTTGTCCAGGATATTCCGTGAGGTACACCATTTTCTCTTCCACTTTTCTTCCTTTATTGACTCTTCGAGTATGGTGGCTTAGCTTGCTTTTATTTTTTTCTAGAAGGGTTGCTCTTCCTTGGCGGCTTTCATTGTAAATAGTCAAGTGGCCACAGTAGAGGAAAATCTGACCCTTTATGCAATGAGCCTAACAGCCCTACGAGAATCGTTGGAGCAGGAGCTAAACACTACTTGTTCAGCTTTGGAGGCAGCCAATAAGAAGTCAGGCAAGCTCAAAACCCACTGGAAGGAACTAAAGAAGGGGGCAAAGAAAGACGCTCGGCTGATAGAGGAGCTAAAGGGGCATGTTGTGGATATTCAGAAGAACCTCTCAGCTGAGGGATAGCTTGTGGCGGACCTTCAGAGGGGTCTTGCTCACGTTTGGGGGGTCGCCTCTCACTTGGACAACCAGTTGAAGATGGTTGCACACATCCGCGACACTACCTAAGCTGAGGGGTGTGCAAAGTGCCTCAAGTCTTTGCAAGAATATCTTTTGGAGAATCTATAGCCATTCCCGTGGGAGTGCGAGTAGTTCTTAAATGGCCTTGACTTCAACAAAGTTCAAGTTGAAGAGGATGCTTTCAAGCACGGTCGCCAGCTGGGGATGGATCTGATGTCGAATGCCTTTAATGAACCTGTCGACCTGTACCTACCTATTTCTTTGGCCAGCGCTTCAGAGGATGAGTGTCACAAGCTGGAACTCGAAGTGCCATTACGTGCTCTGTATGTACATACCCGAACATTAATGAACACACTTCTTTTTCATTTCTATGCTTTGTCTATTTGTTTGCTTTGGATTGATCTCGTGCTTATTCTTGATCGATCTCTTGACTGATTACTGACTATGACATTATTGATTTCTGACACCCGCTTTACTTTAGTTTCTCCCCCAGCAATTCTTATCTAGTGCCCACAATGAGAATTTATCTACACCCGTACCTTCCTATTATGGTCTGTTAGGCTAGGTCGCAGGAGGCGCCGTATCTCACCAAGCACCTCGGCCTTCTTTCCTGGCTAGCCCTTAAGGCAGATTTTCACTTTGCCGAGCTTCCAAGCCTTTTCCTTTTGTTGAATATGCAGTCGTGCCTTCAGTACCTTCTCGTGTTGTCTCCTCAAATCTTTATGATGATAATAGGGTCCCTTGTTTCCCCTGCAATCTTGGGCAGCTGTTCAACTTCAGTAATCATAACAGAATTTGATGGTCTCACTTTGCATTTAAAGTGCCCCTTGATTCTCCCGCCATTAATTTTGTCTGTCAATTGCTCTTTCCCACGTCTTTTCATTGGATGCCAATTGCTCAAACTGCTTGGATCATAGGGATTGGATCAAGCGAGTAGACTCCAGCTATTCTAGATTCTAATCATCACATTTGCCTATATATAGGGCATTCCCTTCCTCATTTTTTGCATATCCTGCTCTATGCTGGTTCCTTTGTCCCTTATTGTCTTCCTTAGGCCACTGGGTCTGGGTTCTATGGATATCTGCATGCTTCATCGTTTCTGTGCCAAAATGCTTCATTGTTTTCCCTTTATTCAACCTCGCAAGCTTGGTTCGCGAATGGTTGCAATATGTTTCTCTTTACTTTGCAGAAATGTGTCCTCTTTCTTCATTTTCCTTGTCCCAGGCAGCATGTTCGTACATAAATGCATTCTCTTTCTTTATGCTTGGGGACATTGATGGAGCTCTCTTCGACTCAGTCGAACTACCTCCCCATTTTGGATGCTCTCTGTTTGACCTGAAAAATTGCATATTTTAGCTATTTAAAACCAATTTATTTCAACTGTTTCGTGACATTATTATTGGTTTTAGATGGAAAAATAGTTAATAAGCATAAATTCGAGTTGTGATTTTTAATTGATTAATATCATGTTTATACTTAATTTTATAACTATGATTTAATTGGACAATACTTCCTCACATATATAATATATTTTTAATAATTTATTTTCTTTTCGATTTATTTCGAGTGTTATTTCTTTATTTACAGCATAAATAAAATTCACGAGATCCGGTTCGGACCAAAAGTGCATGCTTTGCGAGTCTTTCAAAGTAGAGTTGCTGAAAAAAGAAAAAAAGATAAAATGTTGAAGACTTTGAATGTAAAAGAATTGTCGGCAAGCGACGTGGAAATTAAAAGTGAAGATCAAAGAAAGCTTTTCCTCTAAAAGTAATGCAACACAAAGTAAACGAAAGGACGGCGAACAAAAAGGGCAACTGCATGCAACATTTTTTTTGGATACAAACCATGTTGTCAACATAAACGGAAAGGGGAGCTAGCAGATGGAAGCAATACGGAAAGCCAAAAATTGAGGGAGTTGTTCAGCTTAACAGCTTGAGAAAGAGACGTAGAATTTCGGCTTGAGGAAAAAAAAATGTATATGTTGAGGTTTCTTTGACTTCTGGCTGGATATGGAAAGAGACGTGGGATTACGGAAAGCTAAAGAACACCAACCGAAAGAAGAAAGGGACGTTCACACGGAGAGGAGCCAACAGAAAGAAATAAAGGAGAGCTGGAAGCTTCTGGCAATTGGACAACCAATATTAATGGAAAGCAAGCCGAAAGCGAAAGCAAGAGAATAATGAGAAGCGAAAAATTACGGAAAGGAAAAGTAGGTGATGACTTGAGAAAAACGGTGGAGAGACGTGAGACACTTCGGTGAGAGGGGTTCTACGTAAAAAGGGGAGACGGAATTGGGTGCAGAAATTAAGGACGGTTTCGGTGCTTGATTGATTGGAAGAAGAGAGCCGTGCGTGCTTGACTTGGATGATTTTCACGTTGAAGTCTATAAAAAAAAGCCAGAGTTTACGGAAAAAGGGGACTTCGTTCTAGCATGGGACGGAGAGGAACCAGAATTTTTTAGGGGTGAGTGGGGGACTTGTGAGAGGTCTGAAGCTCTTGGGAGAGAGCTGGACATTCGGACGGACTGAGTGGACAGAGGTGAGTTGATGTTTGCTCTATTTTTGGGAAGAAAAATAGAGACTTTTGGTGGTTTCGGTATTTTTTTTTTACGGACAGAACTGGTGAGAGAGGTTCCCGTTCTGTACGTGAGCTGGGCTGAGTAGAGTTTACTGAGTAGAGTTTTCGGAAAGCTAGAAAAACACAGCTTACGTAAAAATAGAGGGCTGAGACGGACTGAAACGGACGTGAAGGGGGGAGCTGGTTGCTGAGGCTTCAGATTTTATTTTCTTGGAAACTGACCTGAGGGAGCTGGAGACGCTGGGCTAAGAAGGGAGCTTACGGAACGGAGAAGCTGGAAGGAGTTTCAAGCTGCAGTGGTAGACGCCGAACGGAGCTTATGGAACGGAGAGGGAGTTTTATTTTTCTTTTATTTTTCTTATTTTCTCTTCACTTTTCTTGTGATGTTTTATTGTGTTTTATTTTAATATCATCATGAACAAGGTTTATTTTATTTTTATAGCACTTGTAATAAATATGTTTGGCTAAATTTTCATACTAAGGTTAGAGGTGAAGTTTAATGATTTGAAAATTGCTTTCGGATCGACATCAAATTTATTTTGCGAGTTTGATCGATTGAATGATTTTATTATTGGATAATTTGATTATCTATATATTTATTTTGATTCATTGTGATTTCCGAATACAGTGAATGCTTGAGAAATCCCTGTGATAGTCAAATAAATTTGTAAGCGTTTTAATCATCAATCGTCCAAGCTCAATCATTAGTAATTATTTATCTTGATTTTAAATGCTAAATCTTCCAATTAAATGGAATCATTATTCTAGTTTAATTGAAGTAATTCGATCGGAAACAATATTTTAAATTATTAAACGGATCCTCGAAACCTTAGTCTTTTTCCATATCAATACAGCTTATCATTTTAGTTTTATTTTGTCACATCAAAAATCATCATTTCTATAATCTCATTTTAGTTTCAATCACACATCTCTTTTAGTATTTTATTTTCATTTGTTTGAGAGAATTTTTCACATTAGTCAATCCCTGTGGATTCGATCTTGTAAGGTACTACAACACCTGTATACTTGCAGGTAAAACTGCACTAAATTTTGGTTCATTAATTTGAATTAAAGTTTAGGCGCAACAAGTTTTTGGCTCCGTTGCCGGGAATTACAACGTGTGATAATTTCTTTTAGAAAAGAAAAAAAAATATTTAGTTATCTTTTGACGGAAAACAGATCAAGAAACATTACCTTCATATTCATACCATTTGGTAATCTCGTTCCAAAGTTTTTTTTTCTTTTACTTTCTTGCTTGTTTTGCATTTTATTTTTGCTTTTTGAATGTGCTCGATCCTTTATGATGAATGATCTCGTGGGAACGTGATCAAACTGGTAAACTGAGGAGAGAAGAAATAGTTTTAAAAGAATTGGTTGATACTTTGTCTGGTGATTCCAAAAATTTTCATTCTGATATCATGGCTGATAATCATAGTGTTCATGATGAACAAGAAAATGAAGAGGCACAAAATAATCCACCAATGAGAACTTTGCATGAGTAAAGGCCGAGCGGTCAATGCAACCTCCCTGGGTCAATGTGATAGTGATCCTCTCTGTTGGGCCTTAGGCTCTACTCTTGGCCCATGTGCTCACCCCATCTTGGCCCCAAGAGTATGTAGGAAAATCCCTTTACAGTTACCCCGCTAATTTCCATCAGGCGAGGTTGATGGGAATTCAATTCAGTGTCTGCTCCCACTATCATACCCCTAGCTTCACACTGAGGGGTGGGTACCAACTTTATTATTGGGAAAGACTCACCAATACTTCCCAAATGATGGCCTAGCTCTAGCCTCCTTAGGCATGATTCCTGAAGGTGGTGAAGGTTAGTGTCCTTCAATCACATTGGATGACTCTTTGCTTTCCTGCCACCTCGCAGTACTCACTTCCTGGAAATCGAACCACCTTCTTTCATCTTTTCGCCACGTGTCTCTTCAAAACGGTTGCTCTTCCTCTAGTTTATAAACTAGAGGGGGTTACTGTCTGCCTTCATGGTACATTTTTTGGCTGGTTCCTCCTTGTTGAACCTTACCCTTTGCCACAAGCTCTAGAAAGAACTACACAATCTATGACTCCTGTGAAGAGCAGTTACATTGGTCCTCCTTTTGTTGGCAGCAGCTGGTCTCGACCATCTGATGTTGGAGCACATACTTGCCTCATACCATGTCCCTGACACTGTAACCTTCGAGATTCCATGTCCAAATGAAGGGGCTTCAATGCCCAAGGCCGTTCTTCTAAGGCGACCCTCTTTCCTACCATGTTCACCAATGGCTTGAGGTTGCTTTTCTCCCAACCAGTACGTGAGGTGCTGGATCTCCTTGGCCTAGCTCCATTGTTGCTTCATCCTAACATATGGAGGCACTTGATGACCTTTTGTGTTCTTTGGGGACCAAGCCTTACAAAGTACACATCTCAGGTGTGCCAATCTCACCGGTTGTGAGTTCCTTCTGACCCATAATGTATTGGATATCCACGGTCACTACTGTAACTTTAAAGCAAAGCAACCCCTGGTTTTTATGGAGACGAAGTATCACAAAGTGAAGGCTAGTCTCCCAAGTTTTTCTTCGTGATGGTCTGGGTTGGCTCCTTTGAGGGCTATGCGACGCTACAAGCTCATTCGGTTGTTTGTGCAAAGTACCTAAGAAAGGGCCATTCGCTTCTCACCCTCCCCGGCTAGGAGAAACACATTGGTATTGTTGAAAGTGGGTGAAGAGTTATGCTGGCAACTTCGGTTGGAGGTTCTCCTTTCGGAGGAGAACTACAGATCTTCCTCTCTTTCTACAGGGGAGTTAGCCGGAGCCCAAGGGTCATCCTGGCCCACCCAGGCACGCATTGTCCGAAGCGGCCTTCCACCCTCTAGTCTCCACTAAAGGAAAGAAGCCCGTCTGAGGAATAGGGCGGGTAGCCGTCCTCATAGAGGTTCAGGTTCCTGAGGGCAGGTGTGGCTACTGCCGAGATTGTGCCCCAGCTGATTTGCCACCTCAGTAGGGGTACTTCAGGATGTCCCCATACGTGGCTATGGACTCCTTTTCCTTGGGGCTTTAAATCATTGGAAAGGGGCACCTCAGCCAGAGTTTCAACTGAGAGTGGCTCGATACTGATGACGGGGGGCTGTCGCTTTACTACAAAGCGTTTGGTGGCTGGGGCCCCAAACACTCCAATAAGGGTAGGCACCCACCCGGTGCTGTACGGCATGCACCTACTTGACAACCTTCTAGTGTGGGAGGGATGTTCCTCCACCGAGGCCGGGAATAAAGCATCGAGGCCACCGACATTGGCACAGAGATTCTAGAGTTGCTAGGGAGCTTGGACAGGTCACGATAGGCTAACCACCATTGACTATAACATCCAGAAGGAGATTTATTGTCCCCTACGAGTGGGTCCTTCGGATGTTGTAGTCAGCAGTGACCCGGAGGGTCTGTTTGCCAACTGGGAAAGAGGGATCAGATGCACTAAATTTGGTGATCGGTCCCTTGGCCCTTCAGCTGGGGATGATGCCAATGACACTTGTTGGTTCGAGTGGCATCCAAGATCCAGCCGAGAAAGCTCCATCGAGGTCATCCTTACATTAAGCCAATGGCCCATGGGAGGGCATTGCAAAAAAGCGATCCCAAGCAGTAAGTATTGTCCAGGATATTCCGTGAGGTACACCATTTTCTCTTCACTTTTCTTCCTTTATGACTCTTTGAGTATGGGGCTTACTTGCTTTTATTTTTTCTAGAGGGTTGCTCTTCCTTGGCGGCTTTCAAGTAAATAGTCAGTGGCCAAGTGAGGAAAATCTGACCCTTTATGCAATGAGTCAACAGCCCTACGAGAATCGTTGGAGAGGAGCTACACTTCTTGTTAGCTTTGGAGGCAGCCAATAAGAAGTCAAGCAAGCTCAAAACCCACTGGAAGAACTAAAGAAGGGGCAAAGAAAGACGCTCGGCTGATAGAGGAGCTAAAGGGGCATGTGTGGATATTCAGAGAACCTCTCAGCTGAGGGATAGCTTGGTGGACCTTCAGAGGGGTCTTGCTCACTTTGGGGGGTTGCCTCTCACTTGGACAACCGTTGAAGATGGTTGCACACATCCGCGACACTCCTAAGGTGAGGGGTGTGCAAAGTGCCTCAAGTCTTTGCAAGAATATCTTTTGGAGAATCTATAGCCATTCCCGTGGGAGTCGAGTAGTTCTTAAATGGCCTTGACTTCAACAAAGTTCAAGTTGAAGAGGATGCTTTCAAGCACGGTCGCCAGCTGGGGATGGATCTGATGTCGAATGCCTTTAATGAACCTGTCGACCTGTACCTACCTATTTCTTTGGCCAGCGCTTCAGAGGATGAGTGTCACAAGCTGGAACTCGAAGTGCCATTACGTGCTCTGTATGTACATACCCGAACATTAATGAACACACTTCTTTTTCATTTCTATGCTTTGTCTATTTGTTTGCTTTGGATTGATCTCGTGCTTATTCTTGATCGATCTCTTGACTGATTACTGACTATGACATTATTGATTTCTGACACCCGCTTTACTTTAGTTTCTCCCCCAGCAATTCTTATCTAGTGCCCACAATGAGAATTTATCTACACCCGTACCTTCCTATTATGGTCTGTTAGGCTAGGTCGCAGGAGGCGCCGTATCTCACCAAGCACCTCGGCCTTCTTTCCTGGCTAGCCCTTAAGGCAGATTTTCACTTTGCCGAGCTTCCAAGCCTTTTCCTTTTGTTGAATATGCAGTCGTGCCTTCAGTACCTTCTCGTGTTGTCTCCTCAAATCTTTATGATGATAATAGGGTCCCTTGTTTCCCCTGCAATCTTGGGCAGCTGTTCAACTTCAGTAATCATAACAGAATTTGATGGTCTCACTTTGCATTTAAAGTGCCCCTTGATTCTCCCGCCATTAATTTTGTCTGTCAATTGCTCTTTCCCACGTCTTTTCATTGGATGCCAATTGCTCAAACTGCTTGGATCATAGGGATTGGATCAAGCGAGTAGACTCCAGCTATTCTAGATTCTAATCATCACATTTGCCTATATATAGGGCATTCCCTTCCTCATTTTTTGCATATCCTGCTCTATGCTGGTTCCTTTGTCCCTTATTGTCTTCCTTAGGCCACTGGGTCTGGGTTCTATGGATATCTGCATGCTTCATCGTTTCTGTGCCAAAATGCTTCATTGTTTTCCCTTTATTCAACCTCGCAAGCTTGGTTCGCGAATGGTTGCAATATGTTTCTCTTTACTTTGCAGAAATGTGTCCTCTTTCTTCATTTTCCTTGTCCCAGGCAGCATGTTCGTACATAAATGCATTCTCTTTCTTTATGCTTGGGGACATTGATGGAGCTCTCTTCGACTCAGTCGAACTACCTCCCCATTTTGGATGCTCTCTGTTTGAGCTGAAAAATTGCATATTTTAGCTATTTAAAACCAATTTATTTCAACTGCTTCGTGACATTATTATTGGTTTTAGATGGAAAAATAGTTAATAAGCATAAATTCGAGTTGTGATTTTTAATTGATTAATATCATGTTTATGCTTAATTTTATAACTATGATTTAATTGGACAATACTTCCTCACATATATAATATATTTTTAATAATTTATTTTCTTTTCAATTTATTTCGAGTGTTATTTCTTTATTTACAGCATAAATAAAATTCACGAGATCCGGTTCGGACCAAAAGTGCATGCTTTGCGAGTCTTTCAAAGTAGAGTTGCTGAAAAAAGAAAAAAAGATAAAATGTTGAAGACTTTGAATGTAAAAGAATTGTCGGCAAGCGACGTGGAAATTAAAAGTGAAGATCAAAGAAAGCTTTTCCTCTAAAAGTAATGCGACACAAAGTAAACGAAAGGACGGCGAACAAAAAGGGCAACTGCATGCAACATTTTTTTTGGATACAAACCATGTTGTCAACATAAACGGAAAGGGGAGCTAGCAGATGGAAGCAATACGGAAAGCCAAAAATTGAGGGAGTTGTTCAGCTTAACAGCTTGAGAAAGAGACGTAGAATTTCGGCTTGATGGAAAAAAAAATGTATATGTTGAGGTTTCTTTGACTTCTGGCTGGATATGGAAAGAGACGTGGGATTACGGAAAGCTAAAGAACACCAACCGAAAGAAGAAAGGGACGTTCACACGGAGAGGAGCCAACAGAAAGAAATAAAGGAGAGCTGGAAGCTTCTGGCAATTGGACAACCAATATTAATGGAAAGCAAGCCGAAAGCGAAAGGAAGAGAATAAAATGAGAAGCGAAAAATACGGAAAGGAAAAGTAGGTGATGACTTGAGAAAAACGGTGGAGAGACGTGAGACACTTCGGTGAGAGGGGTTCTACGTAAAAAGGGGAGACGGAATTGGGTGCAGAAATTAAGGACGGTTTCGGTGCTTGATTGATTGGAAGAAGAGAGCCGTGCGTGCTTGACTTGGATGATTTTCACGTTGAAGTCTATAAAAAAAAGCCAGAGTTTACGGAAAAAGGGGACTTCGTTCTAGCATGGGACGGAGAGGAACCAGAATTTTTTAGGGGTGAGTGGGGGACTTGTGAGAGGTCTGAAGCTCTTGGGAGAGAGCTGGACATTCGGACGGACTGAGTGGACAGAGGTGAGTTGATGTTTGCTCTATTTTTGGGAAGAAAAATAGAGACTTTTGGTGGTTTCGGTATTTTTTTTTTACGGACAGAACTGGTGAGAGAGGTTCCCGTTCTGTACGTGAGCTGGGCTGAGTAGAGTTTACTGAGTAGAGTTTTCGGAAAGCTGGAAAAACACAGCTTACGTAAAAATAGAGGGCTGAGACGGACTGAAACGGACGTGAAGGGGGGAGCTGGTTGCTGAGGCTTCAGATTTTATTTTCTTGGAAACTGACCTGAGGGAGCTGGAGACGCTGGGCTAGAAGGGAGCTTACGGAACGGAGAAGCTGGAAGGAGTTTCAAGCTCCAGTGGTAGACGCCGAACGGAGCTTATGGAACGGAGAGGGAGTTTTATTTTTCTTATTTTCTCTTCACTTTTCTTGTGATGTTTTATTGTGTTTTATTTTAATATCATCATGAACATGGTTTATTTTATTTTTATAGCACTTGAATAAATATGTTTGGCTAAATTTTCATACTAAGGTTATATTTAATGATTTGAATTTCGATGAATTTATTTTGCGAGTTTGATCGATTGAATGATTTTATTATTGGATAATTTGATTATCTATATATTTATCTTGATTCATTGTGATTTCCGAATACAGTGAATGCTTGAGAAATCCCTGTGATAGTCAAATAAATTTGTAAGCTTTTAATCATCAATCGTCCAAGCTCAATCATTAGTAATTATTTATCTTGATTTTAAATGCTAAATCTTCCAATTAAACGGAATCATTATTCTAGTTTAATTGAAGTAATTCGATCGGAAACAATATTTTAAATTATTAAACGGATCCTCGAAACCTTAGTCTTTTTCCATATCAATACAGCTTATCATTTTAGTTTTGTTTTGTCACGATAAAAATCATCATTTCTATAATCTCATTTTAGTTTCAATCACACATCTCTTTTAGTATTTTATTTTCATTTGTTTGAGAGAATTTTTCNTTTTCATTTGTTTGAGAGAATTTTTCACATTAGTCAATCCCTGTGGATTCGACCCTGTAAGGTACTACAACACCTGTATACTTGTAGGTAAAATTGCACTAAATTTTGGTTCATTAATTTGAATTAAAGTTTAGGCGCAACAAGTTTTTGGCACCGTTGCCGGGAATTGCAACGTGTGATAATTTCTTTTAGAAAAGAAAAAAAAAATATTTAGTTATCTTTTGTTAATTGTTTTTCATTTTCTTTTTGCAGGTACAATTTTTTTTACGGAAAACAGATCAAGAAACATTACCTTCATATTCATACCATTTGGTAATCTCGTTCCAAAGTTTTTTTTTCTTTTACTTTCTTGCTTGTTTTGCATTTTATTTTTGCTTTTTGAATGTGCTCGATCCTTTATGATGAATGATCTCGTGGCAACGTGATCAAACTGGTAAACTGTGGAGAGAAGAAATAGTTTTAAAAGAATTGGTTGATACTTTGTCTGGTGATTCCAAAAATTTCATTCTGATATCATGGCTGATAATCATAGTGTTCATGATGAACAAGAAAATGAAGAGGCACAAAATAATCCACCAATGAGAACTTTGCGTGAGTATTTGCAACCAACAAGGACAAGTACTCCATCTTGCATGATTTTTCCTACGAATATGGGAAATTTTGATTTAAAACCGGGAGTAATTCAATTACTACCCAAGTTTCATGGCTTAGATTCAGAAAATCCTTATTTGCATCTGAAAGAATTTGAAGAGCTTTGTGCAACTTTACAAACCCAAACTATTAATGATGATGTTGTTAGATTAAAGTTGTTTCCATTCTCTTTGAAAGAAAAAGCTAAAAATTGGCTGAACTCCTTGAGACCAAGATCTATTGGCACATGGCAAGAAATTCAAAAAGAAAAAGCTAAAAATTGGCTGAATTCCTTGAGACCAAGATCTATTGGCACATGGCAAGAAATGCAAAGAGAATTTCTGAAAAAGTTTTTTCCTACTCATAGGACCAACACTCTTCGCAGAAATATTATGAATTTTTCTCAAAAGGAAAATGAAACATTTTTTCAGTGTTGGGAACGTTTTAAAGAATTTTGCTAACTTGCCCACATCATGGCTATGAGACTTGGCGCACCATTAGTTTTTTCTATGAAGGTTTAACATCTCAGATGCGCCAGTTTGTAGAAATGATGTGTAATGGTGAATTTTTAAAAAAGATCCTGATGATGCTTGGGATTATTTTGACCAATTAGCTGAAAATGCCCAATCTTGGGATAACACAGATCGTTCTGATCGGTCAAATAAGCCCAAACTCAGTGCCATGTCTCAAGAAGGTATGTATGTTCTTAAAGGAAATGATGATGTAAATGCTAGGATAGCAAGTCTGACAAGAAAAGTCGAAGCCATGGAACTTAGGAAGGTAAATTCGGTAAGGCCATTGAAAAAGAAGAAGAAAATTGTGTCATTTGTGAGATTAGTGGACACTTAACTCAAGATTGTCCAACAATCCCAGCTTTTAAAGAGGTGTTGCACGAACAAGCAAATGTCATGAATTCTTATAGGAAACCATTTTCTTCCCCTTATTCAGAAACATATAATCTTGGATGGAAAAATCACCCCAATTTTAGTTGGAGGAATGAGTCAAATTCAAATCAAAATCCTCAAGGGCCTTCTTCTTATACACCTTATGTGCCTCCACATAAGAAAAGCCTTGAGGAGACATTATAAACTTTTATGCAGAGCAAGCCAATTTTAACACTCAGACAATGCAGGCCATTACTGAGATAAGAAGTTCCATTAGCGACTTGACCTCTGCGTTGCAAGCTCAAGAAAAGGGTAAGTTTCCTGCTCAACCTCAGCCAAATCCCAAAGGTAAATTTGAGGTAAGAAATTCAAATTCCTCTGATTCAAAATTTGAACATGCCAAGTCCATCACCACTCTACGCAATGGAAAAATAATTGATAAGAGTACTTCAACGAAAGTTGATGAGACCAACAATTCTTTAAAATCCAAGAGTGATGGTGAACTTGACAAGGTTGAGCTAGATATGCCTGTAAAATGCCCAATACCTGCACCATTTCCCCAAAGGTTGCAACATTCTCCCAAGTTGGTTCAGAATACTGATATTCTTGAAATTTTCAAGCAGGTAAAAATCAATATTCCTCTGTTGGATGCAATTAAACAGATTCCATCGTATGCTAAATTTTTGAAAGATCTATGCACAGTAAAGCGTACGATGAAGGTACAAAAGAAAGTTTTCCTCACTGAGCAAGTAAGCGCCATCCTTCAGAACAATTCTCCTCCAAAATACAAAGACCCGGGTTGTCCAACCATTTCTTGCGTGATAGGAAATTTTAAAATTGAAAAAGCTTTACTTGACCTTGGAGCCAGTGTTAACCTCCTACCCTACTCGGTATATGAGCAGTTGGGTCTTGGTGAACTTAAAGCCACCAAGGTAACACTCCAACTTGCTGACCGTTCAATTAAGATACCGAGAGGGATAGTTGAGGATGTGCTAGTGCAAGTAGGCAAATTTTATTTTCCAGTGGATTTCATTGTTTTGGACACAGAACCTGTCTTTGATGTTTGCACTCAAATTCCTATAATTTGGGTAGGCCATTCCTTGCGACCTCAAATGCTTTAATAAATTGTAGGAGTGGTGTGATGATAATTTCTTTTGGCAACATGACTTTGGAGTTGAATATTTTTAATATCTGTAAACAACCTGGAGATGATGATGAGGTGCAAGAAGTAAATTTGATTCAAACTCGTGTGCAAAATAAATTTGATTTGTCAATTTTTTCTGACTACCCTGAGGCTTGTTTGGATCATGGTAAAAATTTTGATGATTTCTGTGTTTCCACCTATGAATTGTTTGCTAGAATCAACTCCTATAATGGACACTGGTCAATGGAAAACACGTTTTGAGGACAAAGGCTAAAACCATTTCTGATTCCTCATTGTATATACCCTTTTTGTTTGTTTTGTTTTTATTTCTGTTGCTTTTTGTTTTTTCTAACTTTGATAGAAATCTACTCCTCGTGTGCACTCGAGTATCTCAGGTGACTTCATTCCTCTTTACTCTTTCGTTTCAATATATGTTCTGCAATGTTTATCTTGTTTCAATTCATGCCTGCATAATATATGTCGTCGAACATTCATTTGCTGAACATTGAGGACAATGTCAAATTTAGTTGGGGGGAGGGTTTTCTATTGAAGATGTGTTAGTACCAAAAAAAAAACAAAAAAAAAACAAAAAAAAAACAAAAATAAATAAATAAATAAAAATTGTGAGGTGTATTGAAACATAAATGATTAACATACACTTCTGGCATTTTTGTGAAATTTGAGTATCTATGTGGAGTAGTTGAGCGGAATTATTTTGTGAAGATTTATTTTCAACCCTAAGCATAGAGCATGATTTATGATGCATCACATTTTGTTGAAGAGTGACTTGAAACACCGGGAGGCGATATTTACATAAATGAGAATTAGTATGATTTATATAGAATGAAGGGCAAGTTTTGAAAGAACATTTTGCACATGCTTACACTCGTAGTGTTCCTCACTAATGTTCATTGATTTAAAATAGGAGAATAAACTACAGGACTACCGAGCCATGCCAAAAAAAAAAAAAAAAAAAAAAAAAAAAAAAAGCAATAAAGGCGACTTAGTGAACTTTCCTAAGTATAAAAGGGCTAGAAACAGTTACCCAAGACTTTGGGGGTTGAGTGTTCAACCTTTAAAAACAGAGCTGGCGTGAAAACTGCTAGTCCCTTAGGCTTTGAGGTAGTTAGAATCAATAATGATTAATCTTAAGGTTGAAAAATCCTTTGATAAATCATGCTTATTAATGAGGAACACACAGAGGTTTAGCCACACACACATATCCGAGTTCTAAGAATTTGCCCCAATTCTATGTGAACAATTGTTGAGACTTTTCTTGTGGATACAACTCCTGGTGTTGAGTAGTCACGAATCAATTTTTTGTGAGAATTCAGAATTATGTTTGATTGTTTTCGTTTGAATTTCGAGCTTTATGCAATGTTCATCTCAATTAATTTTCACTATTTTGCTCAAGGATTAGCAAAAAGCTAGTTGGGGGGTGTGTTTGAGCTGAAAAATTGCATATTTTAGCTATTTAAAACCAATTTATTTCAACTACTTCGTGACATTATTATTGGTTTTAGATGGAAAAATAGTTAATAAGCATAAATTCGAGTTGTGATTTTTAATTGATTAATATCATATTTATGCTTAATTTTATAACTATGATTTAATTGGACAATACTTCCTCACATATATAATATATTTTTAATAATTTATTTTCTTTTCAATTTATTTCGAGTGTTATTTCTTTATTTACAGCATAAATAAAATTCACGAGATCCGGTTCGGACCAAAAGTGCATGCTTTGCGAGTCTTTCAAAGTAGAGTTGCTGAAAAAAAGAAAAAAAGATAAAATGTTGAAGACTTTGAATGTAAAAGAATTGTCGGCAAGCGACATGGAAATTAAAAGTGAAGATCAAAGAAAGCTTTTCCTCTAAAAGTAATGCAACACAAAGTAAACGAAAGGACGTCGAACAAAAAGGGCAATTGCATGCAACATTTTTTTTGGATACAAACCATGTTGTCAACATAAACAGAAAGGGGAGCTAGCAGATGGAAGCAATACGGAAAGCCAAAAATTGAGGGAGTTGTTCAGCTTAACAGCTTGAGAAAGAGACGTAGAATTTCGGCTTGATGGAAAAAAAAATGTATATGTTGAGGTTTCTTTGACTTCTGGCTGGATATGGAAAGAGACGTTGGATTACGGAAAGCTAAAGAACACCAACCGAAAGAAGAAAGGGACGTTCACGCGGAGAGGAGCCAACAGAAAGAAATAAAGGAGAGCTGGAAGCTTCTGGCAATTGGACAACCAATATTAATGGAAAGCAAGCCGAAAGCGAAAGCAAGAGAATAATGAGCAGCGAAAAATTACGGAAAGGAAAAGTAGGTGATGACTTGAGAAAAACGGTGGAGAGACGTGAGACACTTCGGTTGGAGGGGTTCTACGTAAAAAGGGGAGACGGAATTGGGTGCAGAAATTAAGGACGGTTTCGATGCTTGATTGATTGGAAGAAGAGAGCCGTGCGTGCTTGACTTGGATGATTTTCACGTTGAAGTCTATAAAAAAAAGCCAGAGTTTATGGAAAAAGGGGACTTCGTTCTAGCATGGGACGGAGAGGAACCAGAATTTTTTAGGGGTGAGGGGGGGACTTGTGAGAGGTCTGAAGCTCTTGGGAGAGAGCTGGACATTCGGACGGACTGAGTGGACAGAGGTGAGTTGATGTTTGCTTTGTTTTTGGGAAGAAAAACAGAGACTTTTGGTGCTTTCTTTTGGTGGTTTCGGTATTTTTTTTTTACGGACAGAACTGGTGAGAGAGGTTCCCGTTCTGTACGTGAGCTGGGCTGAGTAGAGTTTACTGAGTAGAGTTTTCGGAAAGCTGGAAAAACACAGCTTACGTAAAAATAGAGGGCTAAGACGGACTGAAACGGACGTGAAGGGGGGAGTTGGTTGCTGAGGCTTCAGATTTTATTTTCTTGGAAACTGACCTGAGGGAGCTGGAGACGCTGGGCTGAGAAGGGAGCTTACGGAACGGAGAAGCTGGAAGGAGTTTCAAGCTGCAGTGGTAGACGCCGAACGGAGCTTATGGAACGGAGAGGGAGTTTTATTTTTCTTATTTTCTCTTCACTTTTCTTGTGATGTTTTATTGTGTTTTATTTTAATATCATCATGAACAAGGTTTATTTTATTTTTATAGCACTTGTAATAAATATGTTTGGCTAAATTTTCATACTAAGGTTAGAGGTGAAGTTTAATGATTTGAAAATTGCTTTCGGATCGACGTCAAATTTATTTTGCTAGTTTGATCGATTGAATGATTTTATTATTGGATAATTTGATTATCTATATATTTATCTTGATTCATTGTGATTTCCGAATACAATGAATGCTTGAGAAATCCCTGTGATAGTCAAATAAATTTGTAAGCGTTTTAATCATCAATCGTCCAAGCTCAATCATTAGTAATTATTTATCTTGATTTTAAATGCTAAATCTTCCAATTAAACGGAATCATTATTCTAGTTTAATTGAAGTAATTCGATCGGAAACAATATTTTAAATTATTAAACGGATCCTCGAAACCTTAGTCTTTTTCCATATCAATATAGCTTATTATTTTAGTTTTATTTTGTCATGTCAAAAATCATCATTTCTATAATCTCATTTTAGTTTCAATCACACATCTCTTTTAGTATTTTATTTTCATTTGTTTGAGAGAATTTTTCACATTAGTCAATCCCTGTGGATTCGATCCTGTAAGGTACTACAACACCTGTATACTTGCAGGTAAAACTGCACTAAATTTTGGTTCATTAATTTGAATTAAAGTTTAGGCGCAACACTCTCAATGTAGAAATCAACTCCGAGATGTTCCGATTCTTGGCGCTTTCTTCTCTTGGTGTTGCTTTTTAGTTGATTTTCTTTCGAGCGACCTTGGGTAGGGTGTAGCACAAGACTTCCTCGTAGCTTCTATTGGTTAGTCATTGTGATGGAGATCTCTAGCCATCGCCTTCCCTAGAGAGTGTTGTTTGCTGTCGCTCCCTTGCGACATGTCCCCTGTTTGGTTTGGTATGAAGGACCAACTGATGAGGCCGCCGACTCCCAACTTTTAGTGAGATATGATCTAGTCCGGTTCCTACCCGGCTAGGTGGTGCCCCCGGGTGAATTCCCTTGGTGTCGAGGTCCTGAGTTGTACTCTTTCTTTGTCTTGGAACTTTTTGGTTGTATCTTGTCGCTCTATCTTGGAGTTTTACGTTGTATCTTGTTATTTCAATAAAACTTCTATGCCTTTGTATTGTCGGGTTTACACATTCTTCGCGTTCTTATCCTTGTGCCTCTGTTACACTTTTTATTCTTCTTCTTGCTTGCTATTGATAACTTATGACTTACTGTGATTCCATTGGACGTCGGTAGGATCTTCATTCATCGGGCACTCTTCTGCTGCAATCCTCTGTCTTGTCACTAAGGTTGATGCTTTACTTCGGGTGGTCATTGGACCTACCCACACTCCACTGGGGAGAGGTCGAGCTACCTCAACCAGTTTGCATCTTTGATTCCCCTGAGGAGGAATTGCTTCGGGTGACATTGTTAGGTCATCCGCTCTCTCACCACGATGGGAGTTGGGGTAGGTATTCGGACCACCTGGGGGCCAGGTGGCCTTTGGCTTAGCCCTTCCTCTTGACTCCATGGAGAGGTAGGTGGTTCGGGTAGTTTAGGACTATGCCCAATCCTGCTAGTTGACATCACAAGGAAAGATAATATTTGGGTTAGGCTAGATATGTGCCCACTCGTCTTTTATAGTGGAGGTCAAGGTAGGTATTCAGGCCACCTGAGGGCTGGACCCGCTCTTTATAATGGGAGGGGCAGAGTGGGTTTTGGCCCAACTCTTCCTCTCTGCCTCGGGGAGAGGTAGGTTATTTGAATAGTTTGAGATTAGACCCACTTTGGCCTGTTGACGCTTGTGAGGAACGTAACTCCAGCTTCTTTTTTGGGCAGTTGAGGACTGACCAACACTTCACTGCGGGAAGGATAAAGCAGCCTTAGGAATTACAACCATCCTTTTGGTACCCCACAGGAAGGTCAATTCGAACAGCAACACAACTGATCGCTCTTCCCCACGATGGGAGTCGATGTAGGTATTTTGGCCACTGGGGGGCAAGTTCTACTCTCTACCATGGGAGGTCCCGTGGAGATGTAGGTATTTGTGCAGTTTGTGACTAGACCTACTCCTACTCATTAACATCTTAGGAAAGGTAAGATCTAAGCCAAGCTGGTGCTGGGCCTACTCTTCTTTGTGGCGGAGGTCGGGGTAAGTATTTGGGCCCCTCATGGGCTAGACTCGCTCTCTACCATGGGGCCCCGCATAGAGGTAAGTATTCGGGCGGTTTGAGATTGGACCCGATCTGGCCTATTGACTCACACAAGGAAGGTAATCTTTGTCTTCAGGGGGCCAAGGGCCGACCTGCACTTCGCCACGGGAAAGGGTTCAAGCGGTCTTGGCCATTGTGCTCACCCTTTTGCAACCCATGGGGAGGTAACTTATTGAGAGCTCAATGTTGCAGGTCCGCTCTTCACTGCGATGGGGGTCAGGGTAGGTATTTGATCTACCTGGGGGTGGACCCACTCTTTACCGATGGAGAGGCTGGATGGCCTTCAACTTAGCCCTTCCTCTTGACCTCGCGGTGAGGTAGGTATTTGGGTAGTTTGAGACTAGACCCGCTCCTACCCATTGGCATCACAATGAAGGTCAATGTTGTGTGAGAAAGTTGTTGTTCGTTGCTAACTTTGTTAAATAGGTCATCTTTTTTTTTTTCTGACATGAATGTGGCATGGTTTCCTAAAATATAATGAAAACATGAAGAAATCCCTTCATTAATCAGTGCAAATTTATAGTGTGCGAGAAAGTTAAAAAAGAATGAAACTGAAGAGCGGAATTTGATCCTTGGAGTCTCTCCCTGCAATGGCTATCTCTAGCACCCTGCATCTCCCTTCATGTACTCCCTTCCTCCTCCACGAGCCCAGCGGGGTGAGCCACGAGCTAAGGCCTACATGCATTTTTGAGTTCTTGGATGTAACACACATGTGCCATGACATGCTCCCTCGAACCTCTCCTAAGCCTCACAAAGTTGGGAACTTCATTTTAAGGTGGCAAGTGAAGGTGACTACCCGCAAACTATTGAGGGTGGGTCTGCCAATGATAGTGTTGTAGCACGGCAGGGCCTTCACTACTAGGAAATCAACCATGATGGTAGCAGTGTAGGTTGTAGTGCCTACAAGGATTGACAACATGATTGTCCCCTCAGGATGCACCATATCCCCAAAGAATCCCTTCAGCGGTGTAGGGGCTGGTTGTAGTCATGCAAAGTCAATTCTCAACCGGGTGACGGCTTCCTAGAATAGAGTGTCTGCAGAGCTACCGTTGTCGACAAGAATTCTTCGGGTGGTAGAGTTGGCCATTAGCATGGTTATAACTAGTGCACCATTGACTAACTCAAAAATGAGTAGCACAAAGGCTATCCCAAGTGCAGGAGGATGTCGTGTAATAATTAGGAATAAATTCCTAGATCGTCTTCTCAGGGAAAGTTACTTAAAATTAAACTCGTTGAAAAATGTAAAAACTTCACAAAGAGAAAACAAACAGATAGTATGTGCAATTGATGGAAGATGTTACTAGTCATGGACTAGATTCATATTTTTAGATTTTTGAGTGTCGAAATGAAATGTAAAAGACTAACAAATTGAAATTATTAATCAAAGAGTCAACTAACTGAACAGTCTTAATTAATCTAACAATTAAACAATGATATTGAAATTATTTAAGTCCTATTTAAACTTTAATCAATCTAATATGCAATTGAACTAAGAAATTAATAAAACTAAGCTAAGATTAAACTAGATTAGAAAGTAATTNGATTCATATTTTTAGATTTTTGAGTGTCGAAATGAAATGTAAAAGACTAACAAATTGAAATTATTAATCAAAGAGTCAACTAACTGAACAGTCTTAATTAATCTAACAATTAAACAATGATATTGAAATTATTTAAGTCCTATATAAACTTTAATCAATCTAATATGCAATTGAACTAAGAAATTAATAAAACTAAGCTAAGATTAAACTAGATTAGAAAGTAATTGATAAAACACAAACAGAAAATTGAAAATGTCCAAAGAAATGAAAGATTAAAGAAGTGAGAGAAATAAATAACACGAAATAAGTAAACAGAAAATAAATTGCCCAAACTTCTAAGCCAAAAATCTCAAAAGTATTCTATAAACTTTAAACTGAAGTTAAATAAAAATAGAGAATGAAAAGTCTGGACGAAAACTCTCCTTCACCATTCAATTGAAATCCGAAACAAAAAGAACCAACTTTTCACGTAACACTCTTGAAAATTAATCTCCAAACCTTTAATGAAAAATCTAGAACAACTCCTCTACTCCATGAAATCAACTAACACACTTGCAAGAATTTAAAGTATTACAGTTAATGAAATAAAATTCTAGAGCCATTCTTAGCACACTTAATAAAAACTCTAAAACAATTCTTTACTCCATGAAATCAACTAACACACTTGCAAGAATTTAAAGTATTACACTTAATGAAATAAAATTCTAGAGCAATTATTAGCACACTTAATGAAAACTCTAAAACAACAAAGCATTGCAACCAAAAGAAAAAAAAACTGCCGAACACTAATACTTGACTTTAGCATTTCAACACAACACAACTCCTTCTTTCTTTCACTCACACGTCCCCACCTACTAACCAACTTAAAGAATCAGCTAGCAACAATTAAATTGCAACCGAAACTCTTGCAAGAAAACAGCACCAACTTCAATTAAAAAAAACTGCCAAGGAACATAAGAAAAAGACTAAAACAAAGCAGAAAAGTAGTCCCATTAAATCATAGTTGTAAAATTAAGCATAAACATGATATCAATCAATTAAAAATCACAACTCGTATTTATGCTTATTAACCATTTTTCCATCTAAAACCAATAATAGTGTCACGAAGAATTTAAAATACATTTATTTTAAATAGTTAAACTATGCAATATTTAAGCTCAATCACACCCCCCAACTAGCTTTTTGTTAATCCTTGAGCAAAATAGTAAAAATTGAAACAAATGTCTCAGAACTCAAATGTGGGTGTGATGCTAAACTGGTTGTGTGTTCCTCATTACTAGCCTTGATTTGGCATAGGATTTTTCAACCTTAAGATTAATCATTACTAATTCTAACTACCTCAAAGCTCAAGGGACTAGTAGTTTTCACTCCAGCTCTATATTTAAAGGTTGAACACTCAACCCCCAAAGTCTTGGGTAACTGTTTCTAGCCCTTTTTTACTTAGAAAAGTTCACTAAGTCGCCTTTATTCCTTTTTTTCTTTTTCTTTTTTCTAATCTTTTCAAATCCTTTTTTTTTTCATTTTCTTCTTCCCTTTTTTCTTTTTTTTCTTTTCTTTTTAAGCATGGCTCGGTAGTCATGTCGTCTACTTCTCCTGTGTTAAATCAGTGAATAGTAAATAAGGAATACTACAAGCATAAGTATGTGCAAAATGTCCTTCAAAATTTGCCTTTCATTCTACAAAAATCTTATCAAGTTTCATCTCAATAAGTATAGCATCCTGGTGTTTCAAGCCACATATCAACAAAATATGATGCATCAAAAATCATGCTCTATGCTTAAGCTTGAAAATAAATCTTCACAAAATGATTCCGCTCAACTACTCCACCAAGATGCTCAATCATAAATGTATTAATGCACATCATATTATTTTTTTATTTTTAAACTGTGCACACACGCTACCCCCAACTAGTGAGAGACATGGTCCTCAATGAATCAAACGGAAGAAAACAAAGTGCGCAGAAATAAGTAAGCAAAACAAAAAAAATCAAAGCAAAATAACAAATAATAATAATTAAAAAAAACAAATAAAGAAAACTGTGAAGAAGGAAAAAAAAAATCAAAACAGTTCCCTGGAATCTTGCACAAGCAAGATCTCTTCATATGGATCAAAGACCTTTAGAAATGACTTTAGACGTTGTCCGTTGACAGTAAAGCTATTGCCATTCTTTGGATTGACAATGTCTATCGCCCCGTGAGGATGAACGTTCTTTACAATGTACGGCCCACTCCATCCGGATTTCAATTACCAGGAAACATATGCAAGCGAGAGTTGTAAATGAGAACTTCCTGGCCAAGTGTAAAATGCTTTAAATGAATTTTCTGATCATGTAGAATTTTCATACGTTCCTTCGCCAGCTGAGCGTTGTCATAAGCATTCCGACGAGCTTCATCCAATTCATTGATCTGCAATTTTCTCAACCCTGAAGTTTCATCAAGTGACATGTTAACATGTTTTATGGCCCAAAGAGCTCGATGTTAATTATCAACAGGTAAATGACAAGCTTTACCATAAATTAATCGATAAGGAGACATCGCAAGATTTGTTTTAAAAGCTATCCTATAAGCCCACAACGCATCAAGAAACTTAACTGACCAATCTTTCCTATTAGGCTTGATAGTTTTCTCTAAAATGATTTTTATCTCTCTGTTTTCCAACTCTGCTTACCCATTTGTTTGAGGGTGATAAGGGGTAGAAACTCAGTATGTGATACCATAATTCTGCATGAGTGTAGAAAATGGTTTGTTACAAAAATGAGAACCCCCATCACTTATGATAACTTTGGGCATGCCAAAATGAGTAAACAAAGATTGCAAAAATTTTAGGACAACACGATGGTCATTTGTTTTGCAAGCGACGGCCTCCACCCATTTTGAAACACAATCTACATTTACTAAAATATATGTGTTTCCAAAGGAAACTGGAAAAGGTCCCATGAAGTCTATTCCCCAACAATAAAAAATTTCTAAGGTAAGAATAGGGGAAAGAGGCATCATGTCTCTTTTGCTAATGGATCCCAATTTTTGACAAGGCTCATAAGCCTTACAAAAATTATAAGCATATTTAAACATGGAAGGCTAGTAAAAACTGCTTTGCAAAATTTTAGTGACTGTTTTCTTTGCTGAAATATGACCACCACATGCACCCATATGACAAAATCTCAACACCGAAGAAAACCCATCATCAGGAATGCATCTTTGAATCAATTGGTCTGAACAATATTTGAAAAGATATGGATCATCAAAGTAAAAGTGTCGTACCTCAGAGAGAAACGCTTATCCTGGGTGGACTATTCAGAAGGTATTCGCTCAATCACTATATAATTGACTATGTCATGGAGCTCTATTAATCACAAACAGCTGCTCATCCGGGAAACTATCATCAAGATGAAGGCTGACATTTGAAAGTGAGGATGATGGCAATCTAGAGAGGTGGTCAGCTACCACGTTTTCAACTCCTTTCTTGTCTTTAATGTTGATGTTGAACTCTTGAAGTAGTATAATCCAGCGAATCAAGCGTGGTTTTGCATCTTTCTTAGTCAACAAATACTTAAGAGTAGAATGGTCAGTGAAAATAGTAATATGAGAACCAAGAATATTTGTCCAAAATTTATCAAGTGCAAAAACCACTGCAAGCAATTATTTTTAAGTAGTGTTATAATTTTTTTGGGTATCATTCAAGGTTCTACTGGCATAATAAATCACAAAAGGTCTATTATCCACACACTGCCCCAAAACAACTCCTAATGCATAATCACTAGCATCTGTAATGATTTCAAAGGTAAGGTCCCACTGCGGGGGTTTCACAAGAGGGGCAATGGTAAGCGATTTTTTAAGGGTATCAAAAGCTTTTTGGCACTCATCAGTCCAAACAAATTCAATATCATTGTGTAAAGGAGTGCACAAAGGTTTTGCAATAAAACTGAACCCTTGAATAAACCGCCTATAAAAGTCAGAATGACCAAGAAAAGAACGAATATCCTTAACTGTCCTAAAGATAGAAAGTTTAGATATTAATTCAATTTTTGCCTTGTCAACCTTTATACCTTCAGAAGAAACAATATATCCCAAGACAATGCCCTGAGTAACCATAAATTGGTATTTCTCCCAATTAAATAAAAGATTTTTTTCCTCACATCTCTGGAGAATACGTGCCAAATTATGCAAACAACTATCAAAAAATTTTCCAAAACTAGAGAAGTCATCAATGAATATTTCACAAATATCACCAATCATGTTAGAAAAAATACTCATCATGCATCTCTGAAAAGTGGCTGGAGCATTACACAAACCAAAAGGCATTATAGTAAAAGCAAAAGTGCCAAAAGGACAGGTGAAAGTGGTTTTCTCCTGGTCCTCAGGCGCTACAGCAATTTGATAATAACCATAGTATCCATCCAAGAAGCAATAATATGCATTAGCAGCCACTCTTTCTAAAATTTGACTCAAGAATGGTAAAGGAAAATGATCCTTCCTACTGGCTGAATTAAGTTTTCTATAATCAATGCACATTCTCCAACCAGTTACCATTCTAGTTGGAATCAACTCATTTTTATCATTTTTGACAACAGTTAAACCAGGTTTTTTTGGTATCACTTGAGTTGGACTTACCCACTTACTGTCTGAGATGGGATAAATGATAGCCACCACGAGCAGCTTAAGCACTTCCTCTTTAACAACTTCCTTCATGGTAGGATTGAGCCTACGTTGAGAATCACGAACCGGTCTAGCATCATCTTCAAGATGGATTCTGTGGGTACAAACAGCAGCATCAATATCTTTGATGTCGGCTATTGTCCAACCAATTGCGCCTCGATGTTTTTTTAAGACTTCAATCAACTGGGCTTCATCCTTCTGATTTAACTTTGAGGAAATCACCACAGGAAAAGTGCTTTCTTCAGGACCAAGAAACACATACTTTAAATCTTGAGGAAATTGTTTCACTTCCAACTAGGGAACTTCTTCCTCTGAAGATTTAAGTATGTCTAGTGGTGGTAAAGTTTCAAATTGGGGTTTCCATCTTGTGCCTGCAAATTGTACTTTAAGTGGTAAAGAAGAATCTGCAAAACAATCCAAAAATTCAAAGTCATCTTCATTGATATGGTCAATTTTTTCATCAAGTAAACATTCAAGTGTCTGAAAAATAGAATTATTATCAGAGAAAAGAGAAGTTGAGCAAATATATTTTGTTGGTGTCAAACTCTCCACAACATTCAAATTAGTTGTGTCATCAAAATGTGCTGGCATCGTGCAAGCATTGAAAATATTTAACTCAAGTGCCATGTTCCCAAAAGTAAGCTTCAAAACTCCACTTCTGCAGTTAATCAAGGCATTTGATGTAGCTAGAAATGGTCTTCCAAGGATGATAGGAGCTTGGTAAATAGTGGAGACTGGCTGCTGCATATCAAGAACTATAAAATCCATTGGGTAGTAAAACTTGTCCACCCAAACCAGCACATCCTCTACAATACCCCTCGGCTCTTTAACTAATCTGTCAGCCAATTGTAGCATGATGGAGGTCTTTTTCAGCTCACCCAATCCCAACTGCTCATATATTGAGAATGGTAGCAAGTTCACACTACTCCCCAAATCAAGTAAAGCTCTCCCAATGCATGATCCGCCAATCATAATGGAAATGTTGGGAGAGCCGGGATCTCCAAACTTCTGAGTAGTCTCGCTCAATATCAATGCACTGACTTGCTTCGTTAGGAAACCATTTTTTTTACATTCAGCTTCCTCTTCACTATGCGCAGGTCCTTCAAAAATTTTGCATATGAAGGCACTTGTTGTATGGCATCCAAGAGTGGAATATTAATCTTTACTTGCTTGAAAATCTCTTGAATTTCCATGTGATATTTTTTCTTTTGGCTAGCTGCCAATCTCTGAGGATAGGGAACCACAGGTTGGTACCCCTTACTAGTTTTAGCGTCTGCACTCACATGTTTCTTCAGCTCTGGTCTCACTACCTCTGGTTCTTTCTCAACTTCATCAGTCTCTATTAAATCTTTAGGTGTAGGAGCAACTACCTGTGTGTCCATAGTCATCTCTGGTTGGGAACTTTCTTCCCACTTCTCAAAGTAAGAACGGCCTTCGTTGTCTCAATAACGTCCTCTGAGACATTATGTACTTGTGTTGTTGTTGCCTATATGCTTTTGGATTAGGCTGAGACTATGCTGGAAATTTCCCTTCCTCTAGGGTGCTCAAGGTCATGCTCATCTTATTAATAGTGCCTCGCAACTCATTTATGGCCTGAGTGTTCTGATTATTTATGGTGGCCTGAATCTGCATGAATTGCTGAAGTGTATTGGCCGTCTGTGCCATACTGTAATCTAGAGACTTCTTTGCAGATGATGGAGGTTGAGAACTCTGTGCAGCTACATGAGGCTGAAATCCAGGAGGAGCTACAAAAGGATAGCTCTGAGAACTCTGATATGGTTGATACTGGTGTTAAGGAGCACCCTGATGAAATGGCTGCTGCATAGCTGGTGGAGACCGACCAGGCTGATCATTTCTCCATGAGAAATTTGAGTGATTCCTCCACCCCGGATTATATGTGTTGGAAAATGGCTGATTTTGTACTTTGTTAACCCAGTTAGCTGATTGCATCTGCTTAGACCCACTTTCTTGAAATATTGGCATAATCGGACAGTCTTGGGTCTTATGGTTCAAATCGGCACATATAGAACATGCCTCTACTACTTTCACAGCCTTCATTTTTTCCATTTCCATGACCTCCAGTCTTCTAGTGAAAGCAGCTATTCGAGTTTGAACATCAGTGTCTTCCTTAAGCTCATATCTATCCCCTCCAGAAATAGCCCTTAGTGGTGGTGCTGTTAATGGCACTCGATCAGTACGAGTGTTCCATTGTTGTGCGCTCTTAGCAAGATAGTCAAAAAATGATAGTGCTTCATTAGGTTCCTTGCTAAAGAATTCCCCATTGCACATTGTCTAAACAAACTGCTTGCATTCTGGAGTGAGACTAATGTAAAAATAGCTCACCAACGTCTAAGATTCAAAACCATGATGTGGACAGATATTTACCAAATCTTTAAATTTTTACCAACTGGCCTGAAAAGTCTCATCAGGTTGCTGATTGAACTGGCTTATTTGCTCTTGCAAAAACTGAGTTCTCTGAAAAGGAAAATTTTTTTGTAAGAATTCACGCTACATATCAGACCAACTAGAGATAGAATTAGGCCTCAAAGAATTAAACCAAATCTCCGCTTTATCCTTCAAAAAGAAAGGAAATAAACGAAGTCTAATAAATTCATCTGTAACAGCCCTAGTAATAAAAGTAGTGCAAGCCAACTCAAAATCTGTCAAGTGCTGGTAAGGACTCTCAGAATCCATCCCGTGGAATTGAGGTATCATTGGCATCATACCATGCTTAATAAAAAAATTAGGTGCATTTTCGGGTAAAACAATGCATGAAGGTGTAGTGGTGCGAGTGGGTTGCAAATAATCCTTAAGAGTGCGTGGTGTAGGTGCAACCATATTTTCTTCAATTTCAATATCCTCACCTGACTCACTCATAGAAAAGACAGAAGAGCTATCTATCTCTAAGCTGTGTATACTATTCTCAACACTAGATGTGACTCTAAGCAACCTATTTGAACTGTCTCTCACCCATGACATGAAACATCAGTTTAAAGAGCATAAAAAGAAAGAAAGAGTTTAAATTTAAGTTAAATTACTCTCCGTGGAAACGGCGCCAAAAACTTGACTCACTTAAAATTGAGTAGCACAAAGGCTATCCCAAGTGCAGGAAGATATCGTGTAATAATTAGGAATAAATTTCTAGATTGTCTCCTTAGGTAAAGCTACTTAAACTCAAACTCATTGAAAATGGTGAAAATCTTCACAAAGAAAAAAAAAAGATAATGGTATGTGCAATGGATGGAAGAATGCAACAAGAATAAATTAAAAAAAGGTACTAGTTATAGACTAGATTCATATTTTTAGATTTTTGAGTGTCGAATTGAAATGTAAAAGACTAAGAGATTAATATGATGTAAAATCCCATATATATACCATGACAGTGGATAAAACCCTAGATCTGTAAAATATAATGTTCGCTCAAACAGCGTGTCGAGCGGACATTGAGCGTGTCGAGCGGACATTGAGTGTTCAACTTTGCCAGACTTCACTCGAGCGGCCAATTCCTCAGCGCGAGCGAACTCCTTTCTCGCAACCCACTCAAGCTCACTGTCGAGCGGCATTTGAGCGTTTGAATCTGCCTGAATTTACTTGAGCGGCCGATGCCTCCGCTCAAGCGATGTGGACCAGACTCCACAGTAATCAACCGTGGTAAAATTAAGCATAAATTCATGCTAGTAATCAATTTAAATCACCACTTAGATTTATTCATCTTAATCATTCTTCCATATAAAACCAATGATAATGTAAGGAAAGAATTAAAATATATTGGTTCCAAATATATTAAAATATGCAATAACTCAGCTCAATCACATGGTTATGCGGCTACTCTCACTCGGGTGGTCGTCTGGGTGGACTTTCTTCCTTCTAGCGTTGGTTGCTTTAGTCGAAGATTCTGTCCCTTCTTCCCTGATATTATCTTCGAGGAGGGGAGTGATGCAGCTCGGCCCGCTCCTCATGATCTCCTTCTTCACGCCAAGAGCTACATTGCTCAATATTGTGGGAGGTAGACCTATGGTATATGTAGGTAATTGCCATTGGTGACTTTGAGCTTTAGCAAAATCTAGCATTTCTAAAATGGCAAAAGACAAACAGTTTGGTTAAGGGGTGGTTCAGAACTACTCTATCTAAATAAGTTCTCAGTATTGTAGTTGGACTTAGAACTGCCGCTAAAGTATGGCATGCACTAGTGCATACTTTTGCTTGTGTATCTTCATATCGAAGTCTTGCTCTCAAGCAAAGACTCACTTCCATCACTTGTGGCTCAGAGACTCTGAGTATATATCTAAGATGTTTCAAAACCATTTGTGATGAGCTAGTAGCCATTGGGAAATCTATACCAGACCATAAAAAATCTTGGTGGCTTCTCAATGGCCTTTGTAAAGACTATGAGGTGTTTACAACCACCATGTTTTGTCCTCCCATCCCTTCTTATCCTGAAGTTGCCACACTTCTGGAAAGTTACAAAGATCGATACAAACTGAATGTACCATCATCCTCACCAATGGTTTTCTATGGCCAAAGGATACAAGAACAAAAAGAATCAAGGAAACTCAACTTCCTTCAATTCTAACGGTCATGGCTTTGCTCAAGGAAATCAGGGACATCAATCTAGTTCAAAGTCTTCCTTCAACTAGGACACCACTATTTTGTGTTTTCCTATAACATTCTCGGTCCATTGTGTGATACCTACTTCCCCAAGAAATACATGTAGAATATCAAGCAGCGCATCTCGAGGGAACTCGCGCCAATGCATACTCATTGGAACTATTCGCATGGATTTGTACAACCTACATTTTGAGTGAAGCATATAGTATATGAAAGTAAACATTCAATATTTGTTTTTGCTTATTGAGGAAAGCATTGGTAATGTCATTACTTGTTGTTCAAACCATCTCGGGAAATCCACTTCATGTTTTTGGTTGATATCATTTACTCCCAATTCCTTGAGCACATTAATATGATCACTAAGGCTAGGTGAACCATGACGCCGAAGAATGATGGTGGGTAAATACTCTTTAGCTTACACAATATTATAGCAATTTCCCATTCCATAGAATCCAAAGCTTCAACATTCAAAGTCTTAGCACACATAAGTCTTTAAAAAATGCACACAATTCAGTCAAAGCCCGTGCACGTCTCTCGTCAAGTACTCATGGATGCCTGCAAGCAAGATACATTGTAAAAATATATGACAATCATCACTTTTTAATCTAGTAATTTTTCAATCATTTGTTCCCACACACCTTATTTGACTCGAGGCATAACCGTGCTGTAATTTAATCTTCATTAGCCACTCACAAAATGTAGCCCTTTCGTTCTTTGACGATGTATACCACCCAACTAGTATGGGAGTTCAAAAAATATACTTTTTTTTGTCCAATTCAATTCATTCATAGTTCGTTTTCTCTTCCCTTGCTTTTTACCAAAATCATTACAACCGACATTTATAAATTGTGCAAATACATATTCGCTAGACAAATATAGTGGAGGGTGGCCTCATTCAATAGTGTAATCAAACATTCTAGAATTTCCACATTGTCTATGGTCACCACGTAAAAATCAACAATGACCCATGAAACATAATTTCCTTCCATACGTAAGCTATTCAAATTTGGTACGTTTGTTACAAGTTGTACATGCCATTTTCCCCCTAGTACTCCAACCCAACAAGTTTTCATAAACAGAAAAAACATTTATCATCCATAACATTATTGAATGCATCTTGAGCGAGTTGCTTGTTGATGAATCAAATGTGACAAGCCCATTCTCCCACAAATCTTTCAATCCTACAATCAATGGTTGTATGTGTATATCTATATCATTTTTTGGTAATCTCGAACCTAGAATAAGCAAACTCATCATAAAATATGGATCTTTCATACATTTCTAGATTATACAGCATAAGTACAACTAGCCAAGTACTATGACTAGTACTCATGTTCCCAAATGGATTAAATCCATCTGTTGTTAACCCAAGTCACACATTACGAGGTTTGATTGAGCTGAGATATTGCATATTTTAACTATTTAAAACCAATGTATTTTAAATTCCTCATGACATTATTATTGGTTTTAGATGAAAAAATGGTTAATAAGCATAAATACGAGTTGTGATTTTTAATTGATTAATATCATGTTTATGCTTAATTTTATAAACTAAGATATAATTGGGCAATATCTTTTCAAATATATAACATATTTTTTATATTTATTTTTTGAGTGTTATTTCTTTCTTCATTTTTTCAACTTGAATAAAATTCAAAGGATGGTTGGACCAGAAAGTTGAGAGGTTCCGTATTTGATTCATTGAAGAGAGAACGTGGTGGAGTTGGTGGTGATTTATTTTTCTCTTGGTGACCGAGGATTTGCTAGAATAAAAAGAGAGAATCAGTCAAAGAAAGGGAGTAAGAGAAAAGAAAGAGATAGGAGAGTTGAATTTGTTGGAATTAAGGGATGAAAGCACCGAACACATGCATCATTCACGGATGAAAGCAGTTCGGCACATGCAGAAAACATGGAGCAGAAAACTTGGACCACGGCAGCAGCAACTTGCACCTGCAGAAAATACACAAACACATGCAGGAAAATACAAAGAAAAGTCTCTCACGCAAACCAGCACATGCAAGCTGGAACTCAAACCAAGCACATGCAAACAGAAAATTAAAACTCAAACATGCAGAAGCTGAAATCACGGCTGGAATTCATGCACCGAACACAAGCATCAATCACGGGTAGAATGGCACCTCAATGCAGAAACTCTCACACAAGCAGACCTTATAAAACCAAGGGGTTGGAAGCTTAGCAAGACACGAAAATTTTTCTGCACTAGGACTGTTTTTCTGCAGTTTACATAGAGCAGAGAAAAAGCATTGGTTTATGTTTTCATTTCAGATTTGTTTTTCTCTTCTTTAGAGCAGATGAAACCAAGAGTTTTATTTTGTTTTCTGTTTTCAGTTCCTTTTTCCTTTGGGCAGTTTGAGATTTATTTATTTATTTTTTTTGCTTTCTTGTTGTTCTTTCTTCTGTCATTTACATTAGAATGCATTAAGCTTATATTACTTTGTTATTTGTTTCCAGCATCATTATTTACATACTGTTTTTTTTTTTTATTGTAGAACTGGGCAGTTTTTATTCTTCTTCTCCTTGCTTTAGTTCGGCTTGTAGTGTTCTTGCCACACTTTAGTCGGCTAGTTTGCAATATTTTTTTTTTACTTGTTTTTTTAGTTAACTTTACGTTGGTTCTAAGGGATGTTAGTTGGTCAGATTTTATATTTTTTTCTTCTTAGATTTACGGATAGAGTGTAGACGAAAGTTAATTTCTAGCTTCATTTTATTTTTAGTTTTATTCTTTACGTTGGGATTTCTTTAGAGAAGCAGTAGAATTCCAGACCAAACGGAGTTACAAATTTTTTTTTCTTCATTTCCGAGTTTCCATTGGTGGCTCGTTTATTGTTTTCTTTCCTGTTATTTTAGACACATGCAGTAGCTTTCTTTATTTTCCTTTTCGGGTACAAGCCATTGAGTCGGCAATTTCAGTTTCTATTTTATTTTTCATTTTTACCAAATCATTCGGCAGCTTCAGCTTTTATTTTCATTCTAGTTTTCTTTGGTTCCAGACCTTGTTAAATACGGCGAGTTATTTTTTTTTTTTACATTGTTGTTCTTATTTGGTTCATGTTTCATTTTTACGTTGGATACAATTTTTTTTTATTCTTACTGTTCTTATTCTCTGTTTACATTTCCTTGTTCCGTTCAGCATTTTAATTGCTTTTCAGTTTAGCGTTTCTTTTCTTTCGGACACTTTTCTCTTTTATTTTCTTCGGAGTAGAGCATCTTTATTTATTTGTTATCTCTCTTTCATTTTATGTTCTTGTACTATTTTTGTGTATTTTATTTTTGTTATAAATAATGTTTATTTAATTTTCATAACTTTGTGTTGAATCTTTAATTTGGGGTTTTATTTTCAATATTCAGTGGATGTTTTCTCATTTACTTTCTAATCTAGTTTAAATTCTTAATTTCGTTTTATTAATTTCTGAATTTAATCTATTAGTCATTTACATTCCAATCCGACAATCAAAAATCTAAAAACATGAATCTAGTCCATGACTAGTAACCTTTCCATTCATTGCACATACGATATGTTTGTTTTTCTCTTTGTGAAGTTTTTTATACTTTTTCAACGAGTTTAATTTTTGAGTAACTTTCCCTGAGGAGACGATCTAGGAATTTATTCCTAATTATTACACAACATCCTCCTGCACTTGGGAGAGCATTAGTGCTACTCATTTTTGAGTGAGTCAAGGTTCTTTAGCACAAACTATAGATGTTCCTGATCAAATTCCTTCCAAACTTGGGAGTCAGCATGATGTGACAAAACATCATTGTTCTTGACTTTGGATGATGAGTGTCATGTTATGTCTATAGCCATTGCGTGTGACATAAATAATCGTTGTAATCTAGGTATCAATGAAAAGTAGTGTACGACCTTCCACGGCATATTCTGCTTCTCAGATGTCTATCTTGATTCTTGGCGTACTTGACACTCGTTCAATTGCTCATTCTCTCGTCAAAATAATATGCAGTCATACATGCATGTATTATGTTGTAATCAAACCCGAGTCCTCGTTTCATTTGTTTTGCTTCATATTATGAGGTAAAGTATTGTCTAATGGAAATGCCTATTTAAATAGCTCAATTAACATATTGGGAACCTTAATAAATAATCGGCACATTGATTTTATGTGAAGAAATCTTACTATAAATGACAACTTACTGTGCTTTCTACATCTTGCATATAGCTCACACTATGAATCATTCCACAAACATGCAAAAGTGTTATGGCCAGCATCATTTTAACTTGGAACCATTTCCCCTCAACAAACTGAAACAGCAGCTCATCTATGATGATTGTACGAGATATGTGTCTTTTGCATTCCTCCAAATCATACTTTGTAAATCCCTTGAACCCCCCCCTCGGGGGGCACACTACTCCTTTCCGCCACTTTTTTAAAGTTCAATCTCTAGTCTAAATTAACTCTTCTCTTGTAAAGATTATAATATTGGACTTTTTTTTGCATTATTCTTTTAAGTAGACTTTCGATTGGGATGTACCATGTTTCCTATAGTGGCATCCATAAACTTTTCCATAATAGTTACAGTTAACTTGAGGGCTGTTGGGGTCATCATGCTCTATTTTGGTAAAGTGAGTCCAAACAATTGAAACTAGTTTCTAGCTTGGTGGGGGCATGGGGGAAGGGGTAAGGGTAGGGATAGTGGTAGTGGTAGGGGTAGGGTCAGGTGTAGGGTTCGGGTAGGAGAGCTGGCGCTAAATTCTGACTGACTATCCATTCTTGTTCACTCACAAAAATCTAAAATGATGCAAAAGTCAAACAACAATTAAAACCATGTAAAAATCACCCAAAACAGAATAGGGTTTCGATATCTAAACTCCAAAATAGAATGAGATTTTGGATTGAAACCCTAAACAAAATTTTCAATCTAAAACCCTAAATTTACATTCACATTACACAATCTTTTTCAAACAAAATTCTCAATCAAATTCACACACAATAAACAAACAAATCTCCATAGCACACAATTCACAATCCCATCCTCCAACTCCTCAATTCAATCCCATCCTTCATAACTTAACAAAACTATAAAAACAAAAACAATAGACTCGAGATCGATGGGATACATACTTGATAGTGATGGAGTTAGCTTGAGGCGATGTTGATAACCTCATAGCAACAGTGACAAGTTGCAATGGACAGAAAGTGAGAGAGAGGTCAGATCTAAGAAAGAGTGAGACAAAGATGAGAGGCAGTTGAGAGTGAGAGTCTGAGGGATTGAGGGAGCTTGAAGGGGTAGTTTTAGGACCAAAAACAAAACGACGCCGTTTTGTAAACCCCAAAATGACGTCGTTTTGTATACCCTGAAACGACAAAATTTTGTTATATATAGGTTTGTATAATATATATATACATGTGTGGGGCAAGGGAAATGTGAGCTAGGGCTAGGCCAAGCTCACCCTCGTACATGCTAGGGGGCTAGATGTAGGCGGGTGGCCTCGCCACCCACATCTGGTTGAGAAGGGATCCACCCTGCACATGCGGGGGCAGGGCGGACAGGGGCAAGGTAGTGGGGTGTGAGGCCCCTCTGCCCACCCCTAATTGCATTATTTTTATAACTTCTCCCCCATTCTACAAGTATAAATAAACATTTCAAGCATTATATTTCTAACTATATTTACTCACTGATTTCTAGTACTCAAAATGTTTTCGATGTTTTTAATTTTTTTCTATACCTGATGATGAGACCTTGTGTGGGAACCTTGGATATCTCTCTGTGTGTGTATGTGTGTGAGTAGTCAGTGTGAGTCTCTATTCATGGTACGAGAGGGAGAATTTTCCGTGATCATTCTCTGAAGTGTTACCATGTACATCACATGAGAAGAAGAATGCCTCGTGGGGAGTAGGGTGGAATGATGTCATATTTGGCCTTTCCTGATAGTTAGGATATGGGATTCCCTAGCATATCACATGCTAGTGTCTTTGAGTTGGTTATGGCCAAGTAGAGCAGCATCCCTAGGACAACAAGTTTCGGTGTTTGTGCCTATGAGCAACTGTGTGCCTATGAGCAAGTAAGTGCCAATGAGCAAGTGAGTGGTGAATGAATGCCTATGTGCAAAGCGTATGAGCAAATATCTATGTGAAGAATAACCATGTGGTGAAAAGAATGTTACTTGGCTGAAATAGGCTGAATACTGATTTATACAAGTATTCTACCATATGGACATGGGAACTCTTGGCCATAATATTATTATTGTGTTCTTATCTATTTTACATAAAGAGAGGGCAATGCCTCGAGAGGGTGTTACTTCTCCACACATATACGTGTTCTTCCAATATTACATGAAATGTTTTCATAACATCTTCGGTAGCATTCTCTCTCATTAGCAGTCTTGTCATAACTGCCTAACCTACCTATGGTTTCATTCTTTGAACCATACATTTTGTTGCAAGTGTAGACCCTAGCATAAGGTTTAAGGAAGAAGAGTCAATCCTGCCCAACTCCTGATTAAGGAGACTAGGACCCACCTTACCTCCAGTACTCACCATAGCTACCCTGTGCCTTTCATAGGATGTACAACAATGAGCCTAGTGCTGATTTGTAATCAGTTTACCACTTATGGTGACTAACTTTATGTACTCTAAATGATGTAAGGTTTTGAGTTTAATGAAGGGTGAGGAGCCCCTTTTCATCAAGTTTAGTATTTTGGTACATGTTTGCTAACGTTGTCACCATAACATGTTCTGTTTACATTCCACTGTGTCATCATAAAATGAATATCTTACACGAGTACTTCCCTCGGGATTACTACTTGTCTAAATTTCCACTAGGTTATCGACCAATTGGCAAGCATCCTTGACATCATGAAACCACACCTAATCTTTCATGAGGGCCGAGGTGCCACATAATTTTTCTCTCTCCTCTCATTTATCTCCTTCCCTGCCATCCTTCCTTCCTTGCCTCTACTCTCCTCCTGTCTTCTCTTGTCCGCCTTCCGAGTGGGACGGATTGTTTTTCCAAGAATAAGTTTGATCTCTCTATTGGCCAACTTAGCTTGACCATTAGTTTGTGGGTGATATGGAGTAGAGACTTTGTGGGTCACTCCATATTTCTGCATAAGTTTTTGAAAATCTTTGTTACAAAAATGTGAACCCTCATTACTAATGATCACCTTGGGCATGCCAAAGCGTGCAAACAATTCTTTGAAGAAACGGATGACAACCTGATCATTTGTTCTACAAGGTATGGCCTCTATCTATTTTGAAACATAATCCACAACAACTAAAATATAGGAATTCCCAAATGAATTTGGGAATAGTCCCATAAAGTCAATCCCCAACAATCAAATATCTTAAGTGTAAGAATAGGGGAAAGGGGCATCATGTTACGTTCTATGCATCACGAACTGATCTCACATCTCCTTCCAGAAAAATGTTGTGGGTACAAATTGAAAGGTCAATACCTTTGAAGTCTGCAATAGTCCAGCCTATCGCTCCTTGATGATATCTTAACACTGTTAATAATTCTACTTCCTACTTCAAAATAAGCTTAGAAGAAATGACCACCGTAAATGTATCCTCAATTGGGCTCAGGAAAATATTCTTCAAGTTCTCGAGTAGTGGCTTCAACTCTAGTATTGAGATTTCTTCTTCTAATGACTTCATGGCTCATGGTAAATCAAGAGGTTCAAAGACTGGCCTATGCCAATTACTCATATAACTCACATCTGATAACTGAAGAGACCCAGTTGTCTCTGTCAAATGCCCATCTGATTCTGTTAATTCTAATGTTGTAGGAATTACCTCACCAAGAACCTCAGACTGCTCTGTAAAGCCATCCTCAGATGTACTCTCGAAATCAAATACTGATAACAACTCTGAAACTTCAAAATCATCCACCATATCAACAACATGCACATCTGAATCATCGCATCCACTAGGTATCTTGCAAACATTGAATACATTCATCTCCAAGGTCATATTCCCAAAAGTGAGCTTCAATACTCCACTTCGACAATTGATAATTTTGCATTGGAGGTAGTAAGGAATGGGCATCCAAGGATGACAGCCGCATGGTGAATAGTGAAGACTTGCTGCTACATAAGAACTAATAAATCCACTAGGTAGTAAAATTTGTCTACCTGGACCAGCACATCTTCAACTATAGCCCTCAGTACTTTAACTGATCTGTCAGCCAACTGTAGCATGATGGAGGTCTTTTTCAGCTTACCCAATCCCAACTGGTCATACACTGAGAATGGTAGCAAGTTCACACTACTCCCCAGATCAAGTAGATCTCTCTCAATGCGTGACTCACCAATCATAATGGAAATGTGGGGAGATCCGGGATCTCTAAACTTCTGAGGAGTCTTTCTCAATATCAATGCACTAACTTGCTCTGTTAGGAGGGCTTTCTTCTTCACATTCCGCTTCCTCTTCATTGTGCACAAGTCCTTCAAAAATTTTGCATATGAAGGAATTTATTGTATGGCATCCAAGAGTGGAATATTAATCTTTACTTGCTTGAAGATCTCTTGAATCTCAGTGTGATATTTGTTCTTTTGGCCAGCTGCCAATCTCTGAGGATAGGGAACCATAGGTTGGTACCCATACTAGTTTCAACCTCTCCACTCACAGGCTTCTTTGACTCTAGCCTCACTTCTTCCGGTTCTTTCTCAGCTTCATCAGTCTCTGTTACATTTTCAAGTTTAGAACCAACTATTTGTTTGTCCATGGTCATCTTAGTTTGGGGATCTTCCTTTCCACTTCTCATGTAAGAACAACCTTCGCTGTCTCGATAACGTCTTTTAAGACATTATGCACTTGCTGTTGTTGTTGCCTGGATACTTGAGGATTAGGTTGAGGTTGTGCTGGAAATTTCCCTTTCTCTAGAGTGCTTAATGTCATGCTCATCTTATTAATGGTGCCACGCAACTCATTTATGGCCTGAGTGTTCTGATTATTTGTGGTGGCTTGAATCTGCATGAATTGCTGAAGTGTATTGGCCATCTGTACCATACTGTGGTCTATAGACTTCTTTGCAGATGATTGAGGTTGAGAATTCTGTGCAGTTACATGAGGCTGAAATCTAGGAGGCGCTATAAGAGGATAGCTCTAAGAACTCTGATATGGCTGATACTGGCACTGAGGAGCACCCTGATGAAATGGTCTATAAAATAGTGGTGTTTATATTTATAAAATCACCTACATCATAATTGGGTTTGCCTCTCTCTTTCACAAGCTTGTGGTTCTTTCCATAAAACTACTAAAACAATTGGCGCCTTGTCCTACTAGTGAACCAGTGAGCTTTCATTATCAATGTGCTTGCCCAGCCTTCATGAATTTTATCATACATTTGGCAGTTTTTTACATGTGGTTGGGAATTAAAGAAGAGGAATGTTAGATAAAGTTTTAGGGTGTGTAAGTTTCTTGCATTTAATTTATTTGAAAAAAGTAGAGTTTACAACTAACATATAATTATTTTTATGCGAGTTCTAGATTTATCCACAATTTTTTAAAAATGTGTGTAAAACTTACACACTTTATGACTGTAAATATCATCTCTCTTTAAAGAAAATCATGGGAATTTAATATAATTTGATAGGTATCAAGGCTGGCATAATTGTATCTTTAGTTATATAAAGATGTCATAAAATTAAATTTAAAAATTGATGTGATTTAATGTGGTACATTAGATTGTAAAACTATTTTTATAATAAAGTAGATTTAACATATCATATGATAATATGTCAATTTATGAATTTATTTTTATAAGATTTTTTTATAACTATAACAATTCTATCTAAGTTTCTTTTTCTAGAAAAATCATCCACTTTATTCATCAGCAAAAGTATTACGTATTTCTATCAATCCAAAGAACTGATACTATGAAATTTGGGACTAAATCCCACCAAACAACCATATCAGGAACATGCATAGTATGTCTAGCTAACTTGTGTGCAACCATGTTTCCAAGCCTTCATACATATTGAATATTACAAGTCTGAAAGCATTTCATGAGGCTAACAATATCCTTCTACAGATTATCCAACAAAGACATGGAACTGGAGCCAATTTGAAGAACTTTCACCATCAAGTAAGAATCACTTTCCAAGACTAGATTTGTGATCCCTATATGCATGCGTAACTGTAAGCCTCTAAAAAAAGCAATAAGTTCAATCTTTGTTGGGTCATTCACCTCCTGTACCTTCCTACTAGCTGCTAACATGACCTCCCCCTTATCATCTCGTAGAATCACCCCTACCCCTTCACAATTATGATCCTCAAATATGGCTCCATCTACATTGAGCTTCAGAACACCTTATTGAGGAGGAGACCAAGAACAATGTATTTGACTCAGCTTTTTGGTGTGATATCTGATATCTTGAAACTCCTTCTATGATGACAGAGCTTACACAATTACTTGCTCAGACAATATTTCCTTCCCTTCTCACATCTTGTTCTTTGTTCTATACCACATGCCCCAAGTAAGGAGGAAAAAATTTTCTAGTTCTAATATCCCACCTTTATCCCGAGCCCATCTAACTAGATCAGTAAAAGCATCTACTCAACCAATAGAATTCATAATTGGGACATGCTTGTTCCAGTTTTATGCAACATGAGGACAATAGAATAGGGCATGAACCAGATCCTCCTTCTCAGTACCACAAAACACACATTTGTCATCATCTAAAACATGTATTCTCTTTAAATTCTGCAAAGTAGGTAAGCCATTTCTGAAACCTCTTGATTGAGCTGAGTTATTGCATATTTTAATACATTTAGAACCAATATATTTTAATTCTTTCATTACATTATTATTGGTTTAGATGAAAAAAAAATGATTAAGATGCATAAATTCGAGTTGTGATTTAAATTGATTAATAGCATGAATTTATGCTTAATTTTATAATTTATGGTTTAATTGGATTATATATATTTTTTCACATGCATAACACATCTTTAATATTTTATTCTTTATTTTTATTTTTATTTTCTGATTTCTACCTTTTTTAATACATAAATAGATTAATCATATGGGCAGAAAAATATAAAAAATAAAAGAAAGTTGGTTGTTTTTTGTTTTATTTCCTTAAGAGACTTCATTTGACCCTTGGAGAGATTAAATGTGACTTACTTTTTGGCTTTTTAGTCTTTCACACGTGGCATGGATTGGGACGTTTACTTGACTTGGTTTTGAGACTACTAGGTTTTCACGCCGGAAGGAAAAAAGAATTCTCTTGGAGCCGCACACTTATTTCTCTTGGGAGAAATTTTCAAGCCGTAAAAAAAAAGTTTCACTTTTTGGGAGATGCACACTTACACTGCAGCGTATTGAAGAGCTCCTTGAGGGGTCCAATTGCTACTGCATCTCAGCCTCCTCCACCGCTTCAAATCTTCATCTCCATTCAATTGGCTTGATCTTTTCATTCCCTACTTGTTATTTAATTTCAGTTTTAGGTTTATGGAATATTTTTAAGATTTTTGGCTTAGAAGTTTGAGTGATTTATTTGTTATTTATTTACTTCGTGTTATTTATTTTTCTCGCTTCGTTAAGCTTTCAATTAAATAGTGATTATAATTGCCATGGATTAATTTTGGGAATTTGTGATTTGAATACAAGTATGAACCCTAGAATCTTGATTTTGGGGCTTTTCAATTTTCAGTGCATATTTTGTCAATTACTTTCTAGTCTAGTTTAATTATTATCTTAGTTTTATTAATTTCTTAGTTTAATCTCAGTCTTTTACATTTCAATTTGACTTTCAAAAATCTAAAAATATGAATCTAGCCCAAGACTAGTACCCTTTTTCATTCTTGTTGAACTCTTCCATCCATTGCACATACCATCATCTTTATTTTCTCTTTGTGAAGATTTTCACCTTTTTCAACGAGTTTGAGTTTAAGTAGTTTTCCTTGAGGAGACGATCTAAGAATTCATTCCTAATGATTACGTGACATCCTCCTGCACTTGGGATAGTCTTTGTGCTACCCATTTTTGAGTGAGTCAAGTTTTTGGCGCCGTTTCTGGGTAAAGTAATTTAACTTAAATTTAAACTCGTTATTTTTTTTTATGTTCTTTAAACTGATGTTTCATGTCATGGGTGAGAGACAATTCAAATAGGTTGCTTAGAGTTACATTGAGTGTTAAGAGTAGTATACACATCTTGGAGATAGATAGCTCTTCTGTCTTTTCTATGAGTGAGTCAAGTGAGGAAATTGAAATTGAACCAGAAAACATGGTTGCACCTACACCACGCACTCTTAAGGATTATTTACAATCCACTCACACCACTACACCTTCATGCATTGTTTTACCCAAAAATTCACCTAATTTTTCTATTAAGCATGGTATGATGTTGGTGATACCTCAGTTCCACGGGATGGATTCTGAGAGTCCTTACCAGCACTTGACAGATTTTGAGTTGGCTTACACTACTTTTATGGCTAGGGCCGTTATTGATGAATTTATTAGACTTCGCTTATTTCCTTTCTCTTTAAAGGATAAAGCAAAGATTTGGTTTTATTATTTGAGGACTAATTCTATCTCTAGTTGGTCTGATATGCAGCGTGAATTCCTACAAAAAAAATTTCCTTTTCAGAGAACTCAGTTTTTGCGAGAGCAAATCAGCCAGTTCAATCAGAAACCTGATAAGACCTTTCAGGCCAGTTGGGAAAATTTTTAAAATTTGGCAAACACCTGTCCACATCATGGTTTTGAATCTTGGAGGTTGGTGAGCTATTTTTACACTGGTCTTACTCCAGAATGCAACTAGTTTGTTCAGACAATGTGCAATGGGGAGTTCTTTAGCAAGAAACCTTGTGCAACTCTATCATGTTTTGACTATCTTGCTGAGAGCGCACAACAGTGGAACACTCATACTGATCGAGTGTCGTTAATAGTACAGCCACTAAGGGCTACTTCTGGAGGGGGTAGATATGAGCTTAAGGAAGACACTGATGTTCAAGCTTGAATAACTGCATTGACTAGAAGACTGGTGGTCATGGAAATGGAAAAAGTGAAGGTTGTGAAAGTAGTAGAGGCACGTTCTATATGTGCTGATTCATATCATAAGACCCAAGACTGCCCGATTATGCCAATATTTCAATAAAGTGGGTCTGAGCAGATGCAATCAGCTAACTGGGTTAATAGAGCACAGAATCAGCCTTTTTCCAACACATATAATCCGGGGTGAAGGAATCACCCAAATTTCTCATGGAGAAATGATCAGCCTGTCTGGTCTCCACCACCTGTGCAGTATCCATTTCATTTGGGTGCTCCTCAACACTAGTATTCGCCATATCAGAGTTCTCAGAGCTATCCTTTTGTAGCTCCTCCTAAATTTCAGCCTCATGTAGCTGCACAGAGTTCTCAGCCTTCATCATTTGCAAAGAAGTTTCTAGATGACAGTATGGCACAAATGACCAATACACTTCAGCAATTCATGCAGATTCAGGCCACCACAAATAATCAGAACACTCAGGCCATAAATGAGTTGCGAGACACTATTAATTAGATGAGCACGACCTTGAGCACCCTAGAGAAAGGGAAATTTCCAGCACAGCCTCAGCCTAACCCTCAAGTATATAGGCAACAACAACAGCAAGTGCATAATGTTTCAGGGGATGTTATTGAGACAGCAAAGGTTGTTCTTAGTTTGAGAAGTGGGAAGGAAGTTCCTCAACTAGAGATGACTATAGACACACAGGTAGTTGGTCCTACACCTGAAGATGTAACAGAGACTGATGAAGTTAGAGAAGGAACCAGAGGTAGTGAGACCAGAGCTGAAGAAGCCTGTGAGTGCAGATGCTGAAACTAGTAAGGGGTACCAACCTGTGGTTCCTTATCCTCAGAGATTGGCAGCTAGCCAAAAGAATAAATATCACACGGAGATTTAAGAGATTTTTAAGCAAGTAAAGATTAATATTCCAATCTTGGATGCCATACAACAAGTGCCTTCATATGCAAAATTTTTGAAGGACTTGTGCACAATGAAGAGGAAGTTGAATGTAAAGAAAAAAGCTTTCCTAATGGAGCAAGTCAGTGCATTGATATTGAGCGGGACTCCTCAGAAGTTTGGAGATCCCGATTCTCCCAACATTTCCATTATGATGGGTGAATCATGCATTGGGAGAGCTTTACTTGATTTGGGGAGTAGTGTGAACTTGCTACCATTTTCAGTGTATGAGCAGTTGGGATTGGGTGAGCTGAAAAAGACCTCCATCATGCTACCGTTGGCTGACAGATCAGTTAAGGAGCCGAGGGGTATTGTAGAGGATGTGCTGGTCCAGGTGGACAAATTTTACTACCCAGTGGATTTTGTAGTTCTTGATATGCAGCAGCCAACCTCCACTATTTACCAAGCTCCTGTCATCCTTGGAAGACCATTTCTAGCTACATCAAATGCTTTGATTAATTCCAGAAGTGGAGTTTTGAAGCTTACTTTTGGGAACATGGCACTTGTGTTAAACGTTTTCAATGCTTGCAAGATGCTAGCACATTTTGATGACACAAGTGATTTGAATGCTGTGGAGAGTTTGACACCAACAGAATTTATTTGCTCAACTTCTCATTTCTATGATAATGATTCTATTTTTCAGACACTTGAATTTTTACTTGATGAAAAAATTGACCATATCAATGAAGATGACTTTGAATTTTTGGATTATTTTGCATATTCTTCTTTACCACTTGAAGTGCAATTTGCGAGCACAAGATGGAAACCCCAGTTTGAAACTTTACCACCACCAGACATACTTAAATCTTCAGAGGAAGAAGTTCCCCATTTGGAACTGAAACCACTTCCTCAAGATTTAAAGTATGTGTTTCTTGGTCCTGAAGAAGGCGCTTTTCCTGTAGTGATTTCCTGAAAGTTAAATCAGAAGGATGAATCCCAGTTGATTGAAGTCTTAAAAAAGCATTGAGGTGCAATTGGTTGGGCAATAGCTGACATCAAAGGTATTGATGCTGCTGTTTGTATCCACAGAATCCATCTTGAAGATGATGTTAGATCGGTTCATGCTGCTCAACGTAGGCTCAATCCTACCATGAAGGAAGTTGTTAAAGAGGAAGTGCTTAAGCTGCTCGCAGTGGGTATCATTTACCCTATCTCAAACAGTAAGTGGGTAAGTCCAACTCAAGTGGTACTAAAAAAATCTGGTTTAACTGTTATCAAAAATGATAAAAGTGAGTTGATTCCTACTAGAATGGTTACTTGCTGGAGAATGTGCATTGATTATAGAAAACTTAATTAAGCCAGTAGGAAGGATCATTAACCTTTACCATTTTTTGATCAAATTTTAAAAAGAGTGGCTGGTAATGCATTTTATTACTTCTTGGATGGATACTCTGGTTATTATCAAATTGCTGTAGCACCTGAGGACCAGGAGAAAACCACTTTGACCTATCCTTTTGGCACCTTTTCTTTTACCAGAATGCCTTTCAGTTTGTGTAATGCTCCAGCTACTTTTCAGAGATGCATGATGAGTTTTTTTTCTGACATGATTGATGATATTTGTGAAATATTCATGGATGACTTCTCTGTTTTTGGAAAATTTTTTGATAGTTGTTTGTATAATTTGGCACGTATTCTCCAGAAATGTGAGGAAAAAAATATTTTACTTAATTGGGAGAAATGCCAATTTATGGTTACTCAGGGCATTGTTTTGGGACATATTGTTTCTTTTGAAGGTATAAAGGTCAACAAGGCAAAAATTGAATTAATATCTAAACTTCCTATCCCTAGGACAGTTAAGGATATTCGTTCTTTTTCTTGGTCATGCTGGCTTTTATAGGCGGTTTATTCAAGGGTTCAATTCTATTGCAGAACCTTTGTGCGCTCTTTTACAAAATGATATTGAATTTATTTGGACTGATGAGTGCCAAAAAGCTTTTCATATCGTTAAAAAATCGCTTACCACTGCCCCTATTGTGCAACCCCCACAGTGAGACCTTCCCTTTGAAATCATGACAGATGCTAGTGATTATGCCTTAGGAGCTGTTTTGGGGCAGCGTGTGGAAAATAGACCTTTTGTGATTTATTATGTCAGTAGAACCTTGAATGATGCTCAGAAAAATTATACCACTACTGAAAAAGAATTGCTTGCAGTGGTTTTTGCACTTGATAAATTTCGGACTTATATTCTTGGTTCTCCTGTTATTATTTTCACTTACCACTTTGCTCTTAAGTATTTGTTGGCTAAGAAAGATGCAAAACCACGCCTGATTAGCTGGATTCTACTACTTCAAGAGTTTAACATCAACATTAAGGACAAGAAAGGATTTGAAAACATGGCAGCTGACCACCTCTCTAAATTTCCATTATTGTCCTCTTCAAACGTCAGCCTTCCTCTTGATGATAGTTTCCCGGATAAGCAGCTGTTTGTGATTAATAGAGTTCCCTGGTATACTGACATAGTCAATTATCTGGTGACTGAGCGAATGCCGTCTGAACGGTCCACCCAAGATAAGCGTCGATTTCTCTCTGAGGTACGACACTTTTACTTTGATGATTCATATCTTTTCAAATATTGTTTGGACCAATTGATTCGAAGATGCATTCCTAATGATGAGTTTTCTTCGGTGTTGAGATTTTGTCATATGTGTGTATGTGGTGGTTATTTTTCAGGAAAGAAAACTGTCGCTAAAATTTTGCAAAGTGGTTTTTACTGGCCTTCCATGTTTAAAGATGCTAATAATTTTTGCAAGGCTTGTGAGCCTTGTCAAAAATTGGGATCCATTAGCAAAAGAGACATGATGCCTCTTTCCCCTATTCTTACCTTAGAAATTTTTGATTGTTGGGGAATAGACTTCATGGGACCTTTTCCGGTTTCTTTTAGAAGCACATATATTTTATTAGCTGTGGATAATGTTTCAAAATGGGTGGAGGCCGTCGCTTGCAAAACAAATGACCATCGTGTTGTCCTAAAATTTTTGCAATCTCTGTTTACTCGTTTTGGCATGCCAAAAGTTATCATAAGTGATGGGGGTTCTCATTTTTGCAACAAACCATTTTTTACACTCATGAAGAAATATGATATCATATACTGAGTTTCTATCCCTTATCACCCTCAAACAAATGGGCAAGCAGAATTGGCAAACAGAGAGATAAAAATCATTTTAGAGAAAACTATCAAGCCTAATAGGAAAGATTGATCATTTAAGCTTCTTGATGCTTTGTGGGCTTATAGGACAGCTTTGAAAACAAATCTAGGGATGTCTCCTTATCGATTAGTTTATGGCAAAGCTTGTCATTTACCTATTGATATTGAACATCGAGCTCTTTGGGCCATAAAACATGTTAACATGTCACTTGATGAAGCTTCAAGGTTGAGAAAATTGTAGATCAATGAATTGGATGAAGCTCATCGGAATGCTTATGACAACGCTCAGCTGGCAAAGGAACGCATGAAAATTCTGCATGATCAGAAAATTCATCCAAAGCATTTTACACTTGGCCAAGAAGTTCTCCTTTACAACTCTCGCTTGTATATTTTTCCTAGTAAGTTGAAATCCCGATGGAGTGGGCCGTACATTGTAAAGAACGTCATCCTCATGGCGTAGTAGACATTGTCAATCCAAAGAATGGTAATAGTTTCACTGTCAACGGACAATGTCTAAAGTCATTTCTGAAGGTCTTTGATCCACATGAAGAGATCTTGCTTGTGCAAGACCCTAGGGAAATGTTTTGATTTGTTTTTCCTTCTTTACAATTTTATTTATTTGCATTTTATTATTATTATTATTATTTTGTTATTTTGCTTTGATTTTATATTTCAAGCTGATTTTTGTTTTGCTTGCTTATTTCTGTGCACTTTGTTTTCTTTTGTTCGATTCATTGAGGACCATGTCTCTCACTAGTTGGTGGGTAGCGTGTGTGCACAGTTTAAAAAAATAAAAAATAAAAAATTGAAAAGAAAAATATATGATGTGCATTGATACATATATGATTGAGCATCTTGGTGGAATTTGAGCATCTTGGTGGATAGTTGAGCGAATCATTTTGTGAAATTTATTTTCAAGCTTAAGCATAGAGCATGATTTTTGATGCATCATATTTTGTTGATGTGTGGCTTGAAACACCGGGATGCTATACTTATTGAGATGAAACTTGATAAGATTTTTGTAGAACGAAAGGCAAATTTTGAAGGACATTTTGCACATGCTTACGCTTGTAGTTTCCTTATTTACTATTCATTGATTTAACACAGGAGAAGTAAACTGCAGGAACTACCGAGCCATGCCTAAAAAGAATGAAAAAAAAAGAAAAAAAAAAGAAAAAGGATTTGAAAAGATTAGAAAAAAAAAAGGAATAAAGACGACTTAGTGAACTTTCCTAAGTAAAAATGGCTAGAAACAGTTACCCAAGACTTTGGGGGTTGAGTGTTCAACCTTTAAAAACAGAGCTGGCGTGAAAACTGCTAGTTTCTTGGTCTTTGAGGTAGTTAGAATCAACAATGATTAATCTTAAGGTTGAAAAATCCTATGACAAATCATGACTAGTAATGAGGAACACACAATCAGTTTAGCTCCACACACACATTTGAGTTCTGAGACATTTGCCTTAATTCTATGTGAAAGATTGTTGAGATAGTCTTGGGGAGTATAGCCCCTGGGGGTTGAGTAGTAACGTGTCACTTTTGTGAGAATTCAGAATTGTGTTTGATTGTTTCCGTTTGAATTTTGATCTTTATGCAATATTCATCTCAATTAATTTTCACAATTTTGCTCAAGGATTAGCAAAATGCTAGTTGGGGGGTGTGATTGAGCTGAGTTATTGCATATTTTAATACATTTTGGAACTAATATATTATTTTAATTCTTTCATTACATTATTATTGGTTTTTGATAAAAAAAATGATTAAGATGCATAAATCCGAGTTGTGATTTAAATTGATTAATAGCATGAATTTATACTTAATTTTATAACTTATGGTTTAATTGGATTATATATTTTTTTTCACATGCATAACACATCTTTAATATTTTATTCTTTATTTTTATTTTTTTTCTGATTTCTTTTTTTTAATACATAAACAGATGAATCATATGGGCAGAAAAATATAAAAAATAAAAGAAAGTGGGTTGTTTTTTGTTTTATTTCCGTAAGAGACTTTTTTTTTTTTTTTAAGAAGAGCGGAAGGTCACATGTCCAAAAGTGACTTCCTCCCATATTTATTAAAAACCTTCACTTTTGGATGAGGAATACCGTGGAAACAAAAAAACAAATCCCAAGAAAAAAAACCAAAAGAACCACACTCCAAAAAACAAAAACAACGACAGGCCTATTAGACAAGAAAAAACAACTAGACCTAACATCTTAAAGATGGGAGGCCTAAACTATCCAAACGGATCAACCCTTGCAAAAACCGAGGCATATTACAATGAGTATAGAACACCAACTCCTCCCCTGAAGCCCCAGATTTTGCTAACCAATCCGCCACTCTATTACCTTCACGTAAAATATGTTGAAATTGGCATTGTATAGTTCGGGTCAGCTCAATAATTTCCTCCCAAAAATCCTCTAGATACCAAACACCACATCTTCCTCTCATCCACCAAAAAATAACGACCTTTGAATCCATTTCAACAATCAGCTTAGTGATATTTAAAGCTTTGCAAATTCTCAAACCTTGAAGAAGTGCCATAAGTTCTGGTTTATTATTAGAGCCAAAACCAACATGTGAAGCATAAGCCTAGACATGTCGTCCTAGTTCGTTGCGAATTACCCCCCCCCCCCCCAATACCACATGAACCTGGATTGTCAAGACTGCTACCATCCGTATTTAATTTATGCTACCCCAATGGTGGCTTAGCCCACCTTACTACTCTGCAAGAAGGGACATTCGGGGCAACCGGTTTTAGGCCTCAAGAATCATACCATCTCGATGAGACAACCGCTTGGGCCGTTTAATCATCTGACAGAGAGAACCAAGCCATACACAAATAGAATGGACAATAGTGTTATGGGACTCCAATATACCTTTCATCCGAGCTAGACATCTTCTCCTCCATAACCGCCAGGTAACAATGATGGGCATAATACCCACAATAAAACCCACCTGTGTAGATGCATTAGCTCGCCTGAACCAAATCCTTGCATTCTGTTTCCAACCACTTCCAATAGGAATACCAAATATAGTGGCAAAAAAGGACCATATTTTTTTAGTGAATTCACCATCAAATATCACATGATTCAAATCTTCAATATGACCTACCATACAACAATCACATTTGGAAGCAATAGGAATACCAATACGTTGCAATCTATCATCCACACTCAAGGCCATATGCCAAGCCCTCCAAAAATGTATAGACATTTTTAACGGGATACATTTATTCCAAATCCAAGTATGCCAATCAAGAGAAGATTCCCTAACACAAATACAGTTCCAGGCAGATTTAGTAGTAAACTTACCTGTCTCCATCGGAGTCCAAATCAGAACATCCTTTCCAGAATTAGGCCTTGATAATGAAATTAAAATCTCATCCAACTTCTCCCCCTCTACTAAACTTTCTAACTTATCCACATCCCAACTGTCTGATAACCGACAATCTTTTATTTTAAGCAAAGGTGAGCCAACTGGGGACATATCATTTATAAGCGGGCCATTCTCCCTCCATTTATCATACCAGAAATAAATATCTCCTTCTCTAATCTTCCACTTCGAATTATTCAACAACAACGGTATACAATTAGTAACCATTCTCCAAAACCTAGACCCTTTTGAGGCTTGAATTAAGCCCCAATGTTTTGTTCCCACATATTTTGCTTTGAAAAAGTTGGCCCATAAAGAGTTACCTTGAATAAGATTCCAAGCAAAGCGCATATGCAAAGCTTTCTGACAATCCTGAAGGGCCCGCAAACCAAGCCCCCCTTCTTCCACCGGATTGCACATATATCTCCATGCCACCCATTTTCTTTTATCCCACCCATTTGATTCTCCCAAAAGAAAGAATGACTCACTCAAAAATGAGTAGCACTAATGCTCTCCCAAGTGCAGGAGGATGTCGTGTAATAATAAGGAATAAATTCCTAGATCGTCTCCTCAGGGAAAATTTACTCAAAATTTAAACTCGTTGAAAAATTGTGAAAAACTTCACAAAGAAAGAAAAAAATAAATGGTATGTGCAGTGGATGGAAATTTTACTAGTCATGGACTAGATTCATGTTTTTAGATTTTTGATTGTCGGATTTGAAATGTAAATGACTAAAAGATTAAATTCAGAAATTAATAAAACTAAATTAAAAATTAAACTAGATTAGAAAATAATTAATAAAATACAAACTGAAAATTGAAAATACTCAAAGACAAGAAATATTAAAGAAATGCGAAAAAATAAATAACACGTAATACGTAAACAAAAAAATAAATAAATTACTCAACGAAATATCCAAAAATAAATAAATAAATAAAACTAAAGCTGCCGAAAAAATGAGACTTGTTCAACAAAAATTAATCTAAGCAAAGCCATAAAAATGAAACTGACCACTAAGCTCTGGACAACGATATCGTAAAACAAGAAGAGAAAAGAAAAAAAAAATAAAGACTGGCCGCCGAATGAAAACTAAGAAGAAATGAAAATAACTCCACAAATGATGAAAATGAAAGGTAAAAAGAAATGAATCCCGGCGTCCAAAAAGAATAAAACTAAAGATGCAAAAAACAAAATCAAATACGCCGAACGCCACAACCAAAAGTAAAAAAAATAAATGCTGAATGAAAATTAAACTCAAAGCTCTTAGCTTCCATCTTTAACGTAAAATGCTTCAACGTAAAAAAAAAAAAAAACAACCGTCCGTCTACCATCAAAATAGAGAAACAATAAAAAAAAAACAACAACTAACCGCCTCCCACCTAAGGTCTGGAATTCTACTACAGAAGCTAAAGAAGAACCATTAAATTGATCTCTCCTGCTTCTCTAAAGAAATCCTAACGTAAAGAAATAAAAAAAAAATGAAGCTACTTATAGAAAGAGCTTCCGCCTATGCCCAGTCCAAACGAAAGAAAGAAAATAAAAGCTAAACGAAAAGTAGTCTAAAAAAAAAACTAGTAACTTCCGTCGACTCTACTCAACGAAAATGTAATAAAACAATAAAAAAATAAATAAAAAGAGCTACTCGCCACCTCCCGTATGGAACGAAAGATGCTAAAGACTATAATTGAAAACTTGGTTCCATTTATCCTAAGGTCTATCCGAAAATAGAGTATAATAAAGCAAGAAAAAAAATATGAAGCTACCACCTAATAATAAAAAAAAAACTTAGCCGAGAGAGAGCTTTCTTCCAACGAGAAACCAAACAAAAAATTAAAAAGATGATACCCCAACCAAATGCTTCTCTAAAGAAATGAAACTGAAAATGAGAATAAAATGAAACAACAACTGAAACTGAGATAAAAATGAAACTGAAAATGAAAACTAAGTTTTAAAGTTCTCTCTTCTCAAGTGTGGAACAAACGGAATACAAAGAACATAAAAAAAAATAGAAAACAGAGGAAAAAAACTAAATTGCTTCTGCTACAACGTCCAAGTATGTGTAAATTCAGTATGTGTCTCCTGTCTTTTTTTTTTTTAGTCCGTAAGTTCCCTCCTGGTTTTATAGAGTCTTGCATGAGAAATTTCTATCCGTGATTGGTGCATTAATTCCAGCTATGATCTATTTTTCTGCATCTTTTCTTTTTCCGTGGACTGCATGTATATTTTCTGCATTTGTTAGCTTTCTGCATTGCTTTCGGTGGATGCTGCTTTTGTTTTATCTGCTGCAAGTGTTGAGCTTAACTTCCGTGAGCTGCTGTCTATGTTCTGAATGAGAGACTTGCTGCTGCAAGTTGCTGCCATAATTGATGCTTCTTCATTTCCTTCTGTTGTCCGAGTAATTCCTGTGTGCTTAAGGTGCCGTGTTTAATTTTTCTGCTTTTGTGCTTGACTTTTTCTACATGCTGTGAGTGATACTTTCGGTGCTGCTTTGTCTTAAATTGCTTCTGCCGTATGTCCAAGTGAAAAGAATCCGTGTGGTGTTGATTTTCTGGCACGGCCTTTTGACTTTGAGAGGCCGTTGGAGCTGCATTTTCTTCTGTTTCCGTGAGCTATGTTTCAACCTTTCTGCAGGTGCGCTGTCAATTAGTTCCAGCCGTGATTTCAGCTTCTGTCGTGTGAGACTTTTCTTTTTGTTAGTCCCCATCGCGCCTGCGTCCTGTGCAGCCCCATGTCCAGCGTATAATGTCCAAAAATAGAGCCTGTTGTCCCCCACTTCTCCAAAGTCAGCTGTCTGTATCTGAAGGAAAAAACTCTTCCGCATGCCTACTGATCTCCTCCGCCTGTCAGACAAAATCAAAGAAGAAGCAAGCTGCTCTCTTCCTTTCATTTTTCCAAGACCCGAAACAAGAAATCCTGGAGTGGTTGAAATTGCAACGTGAGTCTTTCCGCTGAGGTGCTTTCCGTAACTTGAAAACGCAAGGCCCGCGTGAATGGTGAATTTCCGTGAAGTGAGATAAAACCCAGACGAAGTCCCTCTTCGTTTAAAGCCTATGCATCTGTCCTTCCTTTCCGAAAAGTTAACCCAGCAGCCGTGGCTCCATGATTTTCATTCCGACAATTCTTTCAACATTTTCGGCTGCCCAAATCCACTGCTTTGAAAAACTCATATAGCATGCGCCGTGGCTCAGAATCGGATCTCCTTTTTACGTCCAACTAGCCCACCGAAAGCACCCCCAGACAACACGTGAAACTGCTTCTTGACTTTACTTAAAAGCTTCACCGTTTGATCTCGTGAATTTTATTTAAGCTGAAAATAAAGAAATAAAAATACACTCGAAATAAATTAAAAAGAAAATAGATTATTAAAAAATATTATATATGTGAGGAAGTATTGTCCAATTAAATTATAGTTATAAAATTAAGCATAAACATGATATTAATCAATTAAAAATCGTAACTCGAATTTATGCTTATTAACTATTTTTTCCATCTAAAACCAATAAATAATGTCACGAAGCAATTGAAATACATTGGTTTTAAATAGCTAAAATATGCAATATCTCAGCTCAATCAAAGAACTCATCAACTGGTGAATCTTGGAAATGACAACTTGAGGAACCTGTAAAACGGCAAATAGGTGAATCGCCATGCTAGAAATAACATGTCGTAACAAAATGAGCTTTCCACCAGAAGATAGAAGCCTCATTTTCCAACCACTAATTTTTTGCCTCACTTTATTCATCATATCTTCTAAGTGAACCTGTTTAAGTTTTCCCAAAATAATCGGCACCCCCTAGTATTTGAAAGGGAAAGTCCCCTCTCTGAATCCCGTGCTCCGTAACAATCTACACTTCCTTCTAGAGGAAATTTTATTCGAACAATATAATGCTGATTTCTGAATATTGATAGCCTATCCCGACCACCTCTCATATTGGCTCAAAATTTGCTGAAGGACTCTAACCGATCCCTGGCTACCATTGGAAAAAATCATGACATCATCAGCATACATCAAATGAGAAACAATAGGTGTACCACGGGCCTGTGAAAACAACCCAAACTTGTGCTCATGAACACTTCTCTGGATCAACCGGGATAAGACCTCTTGTTGTATGATAAATAAATAAGGTGACAGCGGATCACCTTGAAGAAGACCTCGGCCTCCCGGAAAGAAGCCCTTAACTGTACCATTCATCATTATCAGAAAGGCCCAGTCCACACGATTATAGGCTTTTGCCATATCTACTTTTAGCATAATATTACCCCCATGAATTCTTCTATTAATGGAGTGAACCATTTCCTGAGTGAGGCTAATGTTCTCAAAGATGCTTCTTCCAGGAATAAAAGCACATTGCTCCAGAGAAATCAGGCGAGGCAGTAAACCTGTTAAGCGAGATACAATAATCTTGGAGCAAATTTTATAAAAAACAGAGCAAAGGCTAATGGGTCGGAACTTATCAAAACCAGCAGGCGACTCCACCTTTGGTATTAAAACCAAATATGAAGCCGTAAAATACTTGGGAAGATTCTTTGACACAAAAAATTCCTTCACTACCTTCCAAACGTCACCTTTAACAATCTCCCAACAAGATATATAAAAGCCCAACCCAAATCCATCTGGGCCCGGTGAACTCTGAGATGGAATAGAAGACACAGCCTCAAACACTTCCTTTATAGTGGGAGGACGAATGAGGGAGGTATTTTCCTCCTCTAAAATGACAGGCGCAATATAATCTTCAAGACTAGGCTGCTCAGCAGGTGACTCCCCATGAAAAATAGAAGTGAAGTACTCTACTACCCCTTGGTGAATACTTTCTGACTTCTCAAAAACCACCCCATTTGACCGCATATGTAGAACTTTTTTTCTTCTTTTATTAGCAAGGCAAGCATGATAGAATTTGGTATTCCGATCCCCCTCCATCTTCCATTTTAACTTAGCCATTTGTGCCAATCTCACCTCTTCCCGACGTCTCCAAAGAGCCAAATCCGAAACTGCCACCTGTAATTCGTTCCCCAAATTGTCTTCCCAAGATATTTGCAAATGCTGCTCAATATTCTCAATCTGTTTTTCAAGAGCATCAATACGACTCAAAGTATGGCCAAAGACCCTTTTGTTCCATTCTCGAAGAGCCACCTTTGTCATTTTTAATTTTCTAGTCAGATTATAGATAGCCGACCCATGCCTCCCAAGCTGACCGAACACAATCTAAAAAATCATGATGGTCCACCCACATCTGCTGGAAATGGAACGGAGCAGGGCCATAGGAGAAAGGATCCTGCATAAGTTCAATAAACATGGGAGCATGATCTAAAGTCGTACGTGGTAAATAAGAACAAAAAGCATTAGGGAACAAAGCCAAGAAAGAACTATCCATGAGAGCGCGATCAAGCCGCGCCCAAGAACGAGCAAGCCCCAATTGCCCTTTACACCAAGAAAAACCACTCCCTTTCGTCACCATCTCCATCAAACCTCCTTGATGAATCCAATTATTAAATTCCTCCATAGCCAATATAGTCTGAGGCCTACCACCTCTTCTTTTGGAATCAGTCCGTATAATATTAAAATCACCCACAAACATACAAGAGTCGAAACCCATATTATTAATGCTAAGATCCTCCCAAAGGAGCCGTCTCTCCGCCAAGGTACACTTGGCATAAATAATAGTAAGCAAGAATTTCATATTACCTTCTCTAACCATAATAGAAATAAATTGCATACCCATCCGAACAACATGCACCATCTGAGTGTTATTCCAAAAAATCCATATTTTACCCCCTTCACCCTCATTAGAAATATAGTTGTCAAAATTCAGCCTTCGAGCCAATTGATGTGCACCCTCTTCATTTTGAAAGGGTTCCAAAAGAGCAACTATCTTTGATCTCAAATTTCCAATCAACTTCTTTAATCTATTTTGAGAGGTACCAACCCCCATAATGTTCCATACAAAGATGGACTCAATCATAGGTTAAGTTTAGAAACTCGGGCATGAGCCCGTAAAGAACTACGCATTTTAACAAACATCTTCTTCTTATATTTTTTCTTACCTTCATTTGCCTCCGACTCCGTAAGATAGTCTTTCTCTTGATTGAAAATTTCTGCTTGAATCTTCGGCTCTGGCTCCGAAACTGCATTATCAATCTCAATCGAATCCTCAACTATTGGATTCTCGGTTTCCTCTTCACCCACCCTCTCCGTTTGCACTTCAACCAGGAGAGGCACATTCTGATCTGTGTTTATCATAGTCGGTTCCCCTAGATCACCACACGTAGCAGAACCCAGATTTTCCATCCTCCTCGCATTACCTCTGTTTTCTTCATTAGCAGTTTCCACATGTAGCAGATCCTGTACAACCTCTGGTTCTATAACTTCCACTCTGTTTTCAACCTGGTCAATCACTAACACATTGTTATTTTGAGATTCCACCATCCCCACTGGTTCATCACATATCGGAATCACCCCCATGGATGCAGACAGTGGATGTAAATCCACCGTAGTCCTCTCTTCCACTGGACCTGTTTGCTCCTTGCCGCTGCTCTGCATATTTTCCATAGTAACAATAGGCATATTAATTTCCATATCTTTTTCTTCCATTCCCTCTCCAATAACTGCAACCGGTTGCCCTTTCTCTTGCTTATCCTTCATCCCTTTACGTCCATACCCGTTCTGCCCAGATTTTCCTCTGCATGTCCGAGTATTATGTCCCTGTATTTTACACGAATTGCAATATGCCGGGAGAGTCTCAGAAATCACCTCTTGCTTGCGACTAGACGGTAACCCCGGAGTCCCAATCCAGAAATGAGAAAGAGGAGGTTTTGCAGCATCAACTTCTACACATAAACGTGCTCCATCCATACGTGTAGCACACCTGGTTGGGTTGTCACGCCAGATAAAACTCCCTATCAGCATCATGAGGATATTCAAGAAAGATTCTTGATAAAAATTCGGAGGGAGACCTGGAAAGTATACCCAGACTGGCACTCTTGAAGGTTCTGCATCTTCATCAAATTCTAGGGACCACCGAAACGGACGATAAAAGCTTCCGTTAATTTCACACACCTCCCGCGAGAGCGCTTTTGTGAAATCAGCTTCAGTCATCATACGAATAAACACATTTCGAGGACGCCGCATGGAAGATACAACCGGATTGGAAGAGAGTCCCCATCGGCTATGAATGAACGATCGGACGGCATCCAACGAAGGTCTTTGTTTCAAAAACTTCAGAACTACCGAGAAGTGGAATGGTTCCGCTGACCTTGCGATTTCTTCTTTGGTGAATTGAAAGAACACCTCACCATCAACCATCTTAGGAATCCTAGGAGCAAGAACTATCTCAGGGATGGGTTGCGGAACGGCAGCCACCAGATCGGCAAAAGAGGGTCGACTGGAGCCACCCTCAATGGCTGCCATGCAGCCTCACGTAAAGACCATGACACGGCTGAAACCAGAAACCCTATTCGGTAGAGAGAAAAAGGGTAAAACCGTAAAAAAAAATAGACTAGTCCTATTTATTCCGTAAGAGACTTCATTTGACTCTTGGAGAGATTAAATGTGACTTACTTTTTGGCTTTTTAGTCTTTCACACGTGGCATGGATTGGGAGGTTTACTTCTATTAGGACTTTGACTTGGTTTTGAGACTACTATGTTTTCACGCTAGAAGGAAAAAATAATTCTCTTGGAGCCGCACACTTATTTCTCTTGTGAGAATTTTTCAAGCCTAAAAAAAAGGTTTCACTTTATGGGAGATGCTCACTCATACTGCAGCGTATTGAAGAGCTCCTTGAGGGGTCCAATTGCTACTACATCCCAACCTCCTCCACCGCTTCAAAATCTTCATTTCCATTCAATTGGCTTGATCTTTGCATTCCATACTTGTTATTTAATTTCTGTTTTAAGTTTATGGAATATTTTTGAGATTTTTGGCTTAGAAGTTTGAGCGAGTTATTTGTTATGTATTTACTTCGTGTTATTTATTTTTCTCACTTCGTTAAGCTTTCAATTAAATAGTGATTACAATTGCTATGCATTAATTTTGGGAATTTGTGATTTGAATACAAGTATGAACCCTAGAATCTTGATTTTGGGGCTTTAATTTTCAGTACATATTTTGTCAATTACTTTCTAGTCTAGTTTAATTCTTATCTTAGTTTTATTAGTTTCTTAGTTTAATCTCATAGTCTTTTACATTTCAATTCGACTTTCAAAAATCTAAAAACATGAATCTAGCCCAAGACTACTACCCTTTTTCATTCTTGTTGCACTCTTCCATCCATTGCACATACCATCATCTTTATTTTCTCTTTGTGAATATTTTCACTTTTTTCAACGAGTTTGAGTTTAAGTAGCTTTCCCTGAGGAGACGATCTAGGAATTTATTCCTAATTATTACGCGACATCCTTCTGCACTTGAGATAGTCTTTGTACTACTCATTTTTGAGTGAGTCTTCTCTCCAACTAAAAACTTTGACTTTATTGGAGACTTTTCATTTTCAAATTTCTTTCCAGACCCATTTCTAACTTGCAGTTCTTGGGCTCTCACCCTCATGAATACTCATTTCTTCCACAATAGAGCAATGCCCTCACTTCTACCTTCACTATAAACTACCATACAACATTCAACACCTAACCTAAATTTTAATCTCTCCATTCTTTTTGCAGGTAATCTTGTTTCTAATAATAGCATCACATCAGGGTCTTCCTTCTTGACAAGGAAATGAAGTACATGAATTCCCACTGGGTTGCCCAAACCATGGGAATTCAAATTAGGAGTTTCATTGGGCATGGTGGGGTTGGACACCAGCCTCCACCTATAGGTTATAATTAGTTGCCTCAACACAGAATCCTATGGACTGAATATGAGAAACTGGAGACAAATGGTCATTCTCCTCCTTTTTGCTCTTCTTTTTAACCAAACCATTACACCCAGCCACCTCTTCATCAGTAAAGACATGCTTCTTTCTAGTTTGAGATGAGTACAAGGATGATTTATTGATAACACCTAATTCATGTGCACGACACTTCCATCTACCTCTTGATCCTGTTTGCACTTGATTCTGCTGATGTGGAAGATGTGGGTGTTGTTCTTGGTTTACCACTAGCACATTTAACATCAATGATGATGATTTTGGATGAACAACGCCTATGGAGAAGTTTGTGAAACAACCACATTCGATCTATGATATGCTATTCAAGGTAATGCTTCCACTATATACTTTGATCTAGTTTTTCTAACACTTTGATAAGAAAAAATGGTGGCTGTATTTGTTCAAGTCTTCAATTTGGAAACTGAGTCGCTTACGTTTTTCTTCCTCTATGAATAAATCTACTATATTTGATCAAATGTATTATAATTTGTGAGGTCCTGCTCCTGTAGTTTCACTTGATAAATTCAACTATTATGCTTGTCTGGTTGATGACTTCAGTTGATTTATGTAGATCATTCCTTTATAAAACAAATATGGTTGTTTTCCATATTTTCGTCATTTTAAGGAGCATATGGAAATTTAAATTGGAAAACAAATAAAAGCCTTTCAATTTGATGGAGAGGGTGCACTACAACAAAAAATAGATTTAGGGACGATTTTGCTTTGGGATGAATTGGAAATCGTCCCAAAAAGTTAGATTTTGGAACGAAATTCAAATTTTATTCTGGAAAAATGACGGAATGGTCAGACCGTTCGAACGCTATACCTAGGGACAAATTTTTTTGTCTCAAATAAGTTAACCGTTCGACTGTTAATGATTTACCATTCAAACGTTTAATTTTTACCATTTGAACATAATATTGGCGCGTTAGGTAAAATTTTTTTAGAGGGAAATTGATAAACCGTTCGAACGGTAAATTATAATCTTTCGAATGATACATATGCACCGTTCAAACGTTATTTGAAGGGGTCGAATGGTGACAAAGGTTTTAATTTTTTAAGTTTTTTGCCAAAGTATATTTAGATTAGCTAGTAATTATAAGAAATTGGTTAATTAAATAATAGGAATAATCTAAATTAATAATTAGTTTAGAAAATATAAAATAATACTATTTCATACTGAAATACTGAATTTACAAAACACAAAATGTTGTCCATACAAAAACAGCAAATAAATAAATAAAAGATATCAGAAAGTAATTAAGACCCCAAGTCTTTGCACATTTCCTCGACTGCAGCTATACGTTCCTCTATTTGTGTCAGTCGAGTACTGATGGTGACCTAAGTCGCAAACATGGCAGCAAACTCTGTACGAAGCTCAGACACATCAGAATAGATCTCCATATGCACTGCATCGATCACTGCTGATGTCTATTCGCTAATCGCTGCATGCACTATCTCAGCCATCTCCTCACGAGTAACATTGTTTACTGATGCCTCGGCCCATGTAGATGTCTCAGCAGCTGCAACTGATACTCCATGATCTTCTGGTTGTGCATCTCTGTGAGGATCAACTGTGTGACACCCCGTTTTTACGTGTATTTTCACTGAAGGAATATTTTAATTTAATTATAATAATAGTTCTTTTATTTTAAATTATCGGATTTTAATCTCTGTTGAGTTTAAATTGCTGTTTAATTTATTTTATCTTGTTTTTGGATTTAAAAATTAAATAGCTAGTTTTTACTAGTTATTTATTATATATTAGCTTTACGTTGTGTTTAAAATATTTTCTTGGTTTTTATTTATTTATTTGATGTGGTGTTTAATTTATTTCAGTCGTTTAATGTTTTTAAAATCGTTTTCGGCGGATCAGTTTCTGGATCCCGGAAGTGAAGTTTGGACTTCATTTCTTTTCCCCTTCTTTTCTTTTTCCTTCCTTTTTCTTTTCCTTCTTTTCTTTTTCTTCCTTTTTTCCTTTTTCTCTTCTTCCTCCCCGTGCTTCCCGTGCGTTCGGATTCTCTCTCTCCCTTCTCTTTTTCCTCTCCCGCCCAGCCTACTTTGACCAGCCATATCTCCGCCGTCCGGTGGAGGTGTCGTACACCACCCCCGCCATTCTCTTCCTCTCACGGCAGACTACAACCCCTCCAATTTTCAGAGCCATCGGACCCACCGTTAGCCGCCACGAACGGCTCGAAGTTGCTGCCCCAGCCCAGTTTTTCCTCTGTTTTTCCTTTCCGCGCAGCCTCCTTCGACCGCCCATATCTCCGCCGTCCGGTGGAGGTGTCATACACCACCCCCACCATTCTCTTCCCCTCACATCAGGCTACAACCCCTCCAATTTTCAGGACCATCGGAGCCACCGTTAGCCGCCACGAGCCGCTCAAAGTAGCGGCACCAACCCAGATTTTTCCCCTGTTTCCGAAAAATTTCCTCCGCCCAGAACCGCCACTTGCCGGCGGCGTGGCCTCCACCACCCACCCAGAAAACTTCCCCTCCCTCCGGTGTACCACCCCTCCAAAGATCTCCCCCAACCGGCCGCCGTTTGGCCGGAAAAGCGCATCTAAGCCGCACGGTTTGTCACCGTTTCCGGCGCCGTCGCACCACCTCCGGCCACCATCTTTTCACCACTTCTTCCCCTACCTCTTGCCGACCTAACCCACCCATTTCCGGCCTAGATCGGCCACCGGAGCAGCTCCCACGAGCTCAACTCCGATTTGCTCGTTTTTCGCTTCTACCGGCGTTTTCCCGCCACCCACGGCCAAAACTCACTTCCACTAGCTTCATAAACATCCCTAGACCATTCCCTATCAATTTGGTGTCTTGGTTTGTCCCCGTCAAAAGTGGGTATTTTGCGACCCACGGCTACAGTGCATTTGCACTGTTACGTTGCTTTCCGCCCATCGTTTGCCGCGCGCCGAACCTTCTAAAAATCCTATATAGCTCTGTAAGTATTTTCCAAACTCTACTTTTAGATTTAATTATATTTTGCTCTTACAATAATTTATTTGGTTGGTTTGCTGATTCCGGACTGAGTCCGAGGAGTTCGGGGGTCGGATGGATGGAGGACGGAGTTGCTTGAATTGTTGTTCTATGGTTGGTTGTATTTGTCGAGCATTGAAATTTGCATTTACATGGTGCATGCACGTGTATTTTATTTTAATTGAGAAAATCCTGTTTTATTGGCGTAAATGGATTTTTGGGAGTGTGCGTATCACGAGCCCAAGCCGGGATGGGTTATTATCTCGGTGGAGCTCCTCTGGTCACTCGGGAGTGGATAATACTGAGTGACATCCCCTGGGTTGTCGCTGGGCGACGACCGGATCGCACGATACGGTAACGCTGTCGTGTCGACTCCGTGGTCCCTAGAGTGGCGGGGACTAGAGGATGGCCTGGCCAGGTACGCGCGAGGCGGAGGCGCGAGTCTGGGCATCACTCGTGTAGGTGTCACACGCGTAGACGTTACCTGCGGTGTGGCACAGAGCCAGAGTGTGCGGATGATCCCTAGGGGAGATCATGGTGCATGCATAATCGGTTGGTTTTTATGGTTTTCGGATACGGGCCATTTTCTGGGAAAATGGCGAGGATGTGTTGAGGACTTGTGATCCATTTTCTGGGAAAATGGTGGTTTGGGCCATTATCTGGGATAATGGCGAGGCTTGGTTTTAAACGGTATGTGTGGGCCGTTATCGGGGATAATGGCGAGGTTTGTTTAAAGGATATGTTTTTGAGCCAAATGGGTTTTTGGCGTGCGTGGAAAAAAATATGGTTTATGAATTTTGTGCATTGGCATTTATTCATGCATATCGTTTGAGTTTAATATGCTTTTATCTAGTGGTGTTTGGATTTTACTTACCTGCGGCACCATTTTTGGTACCGTAGATTTTGGTGCAGAGTTCGAGGAGGAGGAGGAGGCTGAGCCCGAGGATGCGGCTCCGCCGGAGTTTTGAGTTGGAGCTTTTGTTTTGGTTATGGCTTTGAAACAATATTTGTATTGGCATTATTTTATTATGTATGTTTTAAACAGCTTTGTATTTTATTTAAGAAAAATTCTGGTACTTAGTATATGTCTTTGCTATCCGCTGCGTATTTTCCTTGTGCACATGTGTCGCTTGCACACACTTGGCACTTGTCGATAGGATGGTGACCCTGGTTGTCACCATCCGGACGTCTCGAATTCCCCGTGTTGGTACGTGGGAATTTGGGGACGTCACAAATTGGTTCTGGAACATGTCCACGAAGACGCAGTCTCGAGTGTCCCGTGCTGCGTGAGAGGGTGGTGCTGTTTGTTGGTCCCATCGGCTTCCGTTTATGCTCGGCAACATCAGGCGCAACACCAGCACATAGCAGATATCGAGTGATCAGGACTCCGAATGGCAGTATATCCATCGAAATGTACCGAAACTCTAGTCGAATCCTATCGAATATATGCCCCACCAAGTCGATAGGAATGCCACGAGCGACCCGTATCATAAATTTCGTCTGATCAATGCCAACTTCTGTCTTGTGCTGCCGAGGGTCAATGTTATTGGCAATTATCAAATTTAAGATCTTAAAGAAAGAAGATAAATCTGCCTGTTTGATGCTCTTCGTCCCGTCATACGGTGGAGCATCTGGACCGACAACCAAATCCCTCATGAGGTCAGCAAGGGTATCGACCTCATCAATATAAACTGCCTCCTCCTTAGCTGTTTCCGCCTCAACTGAAGGATCAGACTCTCTAGGCACCACATTCGGATATGCATCTGGCAGTCTAGGAATACCGAGATGCTCAGCAAGTCCATCCCGTGAAAATACAATGGATACTCCTCGGACAGTGATCCTGTAGGCCCCATAATCATCTACGCTGGCACTGCCAAGTTCTCTATAGAACTCAGCAACAATGTCAATGTAGGAGACTGGCTCCCATGCTTCCTCCCGCTCATCCAATATAGGTCCCCAACCACGATCACTGAAGACTGAGGGCAATGAATGACCCTCCCAGAGAAGACTCTGGAAATCAGAAATCTTCACCGGTCGCTCCAGTGAAACTGACCTCTCCCGAACTGGACCACTACTACTCTCACCAAGATTGTGTCACTTACGTCCTGGTCTAGAAGTAGACATTATAATCAACCTGAAATTTATAATTAAAAATTAGATATATAACATTAACAATAAAAATACAATAAAGAACTATTTACAGTAGTTTCAAATGAATAGCAATTTAATAACATTTGATATTGTGAACAACATCATTTTTAATAAATAATATCTCTCAATATCAATATTAATTAGATAAATATTAATAGAAATATAATATTAAAAACAAACTTGTGGTAATGGATCTATAATATTGATGTATTGGAACTATAATATTGATGTAATTCTTTTCTAATTTAACGTTCGAACGCTTAACGTAACGGTCGAACGGTCGGTCTTTCTGACCGTTCGAACGATGAGTGTAACGGTCGAATGGTAAGTAAGACCGACCGTTCGACCATATGAAACAACGTTCGACCGGTTAATGAATAGCGTTCGAATGATATTCGTGTTGATCAGGATTCCAGGCCGAGTCGACTCGGCCATTGAAATCCATGGAATCCTTCGATTCCATGGATTTTACACCAAAATAAATGCAATAGAAGCCTAAATAAACGTTCCTAACATGGATTTAAGCAAATCTACTGATTATTTTGATGTATAAATTGGTTTATCCTAACTGAAACAAATAATCTATCAAAAACCTAAATATAAACGATAAAATGCTTTAAAAAAGAATAATACCGGTAGTTAGAGGAAGAGGCTTTGAGTGGGCACTGTTGACGGCGACAAAGACGGCGTTGAACGGCGGAGATGGACAGTTAACGGCTTAGAACGGAGGAAATGCACACGTAAACTTTCGTGAAAATGACGTCGGGATGGCCTTATATATGCAGTACCGTTCGAACGGTAAGTTAATACCTTTCGAACGTATTAACTGAAAATTGATTCCTTCCCCTGATTAATTCAATTAAATATAATAAATGCAATATTCGGTATTACAATATTAAATATAATAATTAATTCAATTATAATATATTTTAATATTAAATATAATAAATGCAATATATTTAATGCACTTATATATTATTAAACAATATAGATTATATTTATCATTTTTAATATATATAGTATATATTATATTATATTTAATTAAAATATATTATACTATTGAATATTATATAGTATATAGTATAAGTTATATTATATAGTATAATATAATATAGACTACTATATACACGACACTATGTTCATAGTGTTAGATAACATATATATAAGTGATATTAACTAATACATATATATATTTAATAGTATATGTATTAGATGACTTGTTTAGTATATTTTTCATATTATATTGTAGTTATAGGCTAACTAGATGACACTCTCTATTCTAGCACTATAAATGACACTATATATGCTCAATTTTAGCTTTAGTATCATTAGAATACACTCTAATTGCTAGTAGTATAGATGACACTATATATAATAGTATGTATCCTATTATTATATTATATTATAATAATAATCTAATATTTTAACACTATATATGCATGTAATACATATAACCCTATGCTATGATACCATATATATGTTATATATAGGTTAATATATGTACTTGACTATAATACTAGATGTAGTATGATATTTTATACTATAAATGTTACTAAACTATATAATATATATTTGATTATATAGTATATAGTTATATTACTATGTCTCTAAACTATAGTATATTTACAGTTTAGTATATTTAAAGGTATAGTGCAAAAAAAATACAATGAGCAACATTTTAATAAACCGTTCGAACGCTTTAAAATAACCGTTCAAACGTATATGTAAACGGAAGCAAACGTTCGAACGTTAAATTAGCGGGGGAAATTTTCCCGCTAGTATATTTGACGTTCGAACGTTCAGCAAATAATCGTTCGAACATCAATGTTCTACATTTACACGACAGAACCTGACAATCTCGCGCTTGTCCCAATCATCTTCCACTCGCTCCCACGGCTATTTTCTTCTAACCAACTCCATTATTCCTCAATCCAGCCCCCAAATATTATTAACTTTCATCAATCTCTTATATTTTTGGATTAAGAGGTTATTTTTACCGTTTGGTGAAGAGTATTTTCGTTTTGGGCATTGGGTATCGATGGAAAGTTTAGTTTATCTCTTCAAATCAGGTATTCTTCTTATATATATTCTCATTTTAGTTTAAATACAACTGTTTTCGTTTGCTATAATGAGTTCGTGATATTGTTTGCTGTCTTTTGATGTAATGAGTTGGTAAATGTTGAGGTTTTCGGAGGTTGAAGACGACTATAATTTAGAATTAAATCGTTCGAACGGTATTCGTGTACCGTTCGAATGTATGCCCCTTAGATCGAACAGTGACTAACACCGTTTGAACATTATGTTAGTCAGTGTTAAAATACTTAATCTTTTAATGCAGAAATTGAATTTTAAATAAAATATTTATAATTTACATTTAATAATACTTAAATACTTAAAAGTTAAAAGTAATCAAATGAATTTGAATTAAATTACAAATCATCTAAATTAAATTACAAATAATCTAAATTTAATAATACTTAAATACTTAATAGTTAAATTATTCAAATGAATTTTAATTAGAATATAAATAGTTAAGATTTACTTATACTTAAATATTTAATAGTTGAAGTATTCAATTGAAGGTTAATAAAAATACAAATAGTTAAGATTTAATAATACTTAAATATTTAATAGTTGAATTATTCAATTGAAGGTTAATACAAATAGTTCATATTTAATAACACATAAATACTTAATCTTTGAATTAATAAAATGAATTTTAAATAACAGGAAAATAATCTAGATTTAATAATACTTAAATACTTAAAAGTTAAAAGTAATCAATTGAATTTGAATTAAATATAAATTTTGAATTATAAATAATAAAATGAATGTTAATTAAAATACAAATAGTTATAATTAATAAAATGAATGTTAATTATAATACAAATAATTATAATTAATAAAATATTTTGAAAGATATAAAATAACTATCTAATTATGTAATAATACTTAATTAGCATATCTTGCATTGTTTGTTTGATACATGTTAAATATTGGCATATCTTGCATTGCTTGTTCATCAAAATTAACCTTAGACCCATTCGAGAGTTATCAATCCACCTGAATTGAAATATTGATAACTCTTGAATTGTCCAGAGTGGATCGTTTGGAATTGTAAGATCGTTCTCGCAAACTATCGATCTATATCTGTTATATGTCCAGCATTAAGATTTTGGCAGATTTATCCATTGTTCTCCGGATATACATTGTCAAGGAATGAAAGGGCTACATTTTGTGAGTGGATAATGAAAATTAAATTACTAGACGGTTATGCATCGAATTTGACATGGTGTGTGTGAACAAATGACTGGAAAATAACTGGATTAAAAAGTCATGATTGTCATGTCCTTTTACAGCGTATCTTGCCTATTGGTATCCGTGGGTACTTGACAAGAGACGTGCGCGTGGCTTTGACTGAGTTGGGTTTATTTTTCAAGGATTTATGTGCTAGGACATTAAATGTAGAAGCTTTGGATCGAATGGAACGGGAAATTGCCATAATCTTGTGTAAGCTAGAAAGTATTTACCCACCGTCATTCTTCGACGTCATGGTTCACCTAGCCGTCCATTTGCCACGTGAAGCTAGACTTGCAGGACCAGTTCAGTATAGATGGATGTATCCCATTGAACGATTCCTTGGGAAGTTGAAACGTATAGTTGGTAATAAGGCTCGCCCAGAAGGATCAATTGCACAAGCATATATTGATGATGAGTGGCATACCTTCTATTCCAAGTATTTCCACGCAGTTGACACTAGGTTTGATCGACCGGAAAGAAACTTTGACGTTGACCGAGCAAGACAACGAAATGGGTTTTCTGTGTTTTCCCAACAAGTACGTCCACTTGGTGCAATGCGTGGTTCTAACTTATGTGGAAGAGAGTTTGAGAAAGCTCAGTGATACGTGCTGAACAATTGCCCTGAGATAGAGAACCACTTGAAGTAAATTATAATGTTTTCTTAATCTAATATTCGCACATTTACTTTCACGAAAGATTACGGATATAAAAAAATTGTTGTAATTATCAATTTCAGTGATCATATTAACATGCTCAAGGAACTAGGAGTAAATGATATAAATCATAAACATGAAGAGGAGTTCTCGAGATGGTTTGAACAACGGGTAATGACATTACATATGCTTTACTCATCCAACAGTTCATTAAATATTAATTGTTTCTTATTGATATAATAGAAGCTTTACTCAATATGTAGGTTGTACAAATGCATGCAAATAATCCAAACGATATATCAGATAAACTGTATGGCATTAGCGCGTGGCCCATCGAGGCGCGCTACAAGATATTCTGCATGTATTTCTCGGGGAAGTAGGTATCACACAGTGGATAGGGATTGTTATAGGAAAACACAAAATAGTGGTGTCCTAGTCGAGGGAAGTCATGATGGAGAAAATATTGATTTCTATGGAGTTATTATTGATATAATTAGAATGAAATATTTGGGAGAACTTGCAGTGTATCTGTTTAAGTGTGATTGGTGGGATTTAAGCAATCCTTGAACTGGAGTCCATGATGAAGAATATTTTTTGAGTATTAATACATCAAAAAAATGGTATGAAGATGATCCTTTTATTTTAACTTCTCAAGCATCTCAAGTATTCTACTTAGATGACCCGAAGTTAGGAAATCAATGGCGAGTAGTATAAAAGTATTCTCCAAGAAATATATATGATGTTATCCCTCAGGCGGAAGGGCGAGATGAAGAAGCAGATGATCCCTCGACTCAAGAAGCATACCAAGAGAGTCAGCCCGTCTTTAATTTGTTTGTGGATTTGAGCCAGTATGAGATGATTCCATTAAATCGAGAAGATATTGAGGCTGAAATTGTTAATGCGACAAGTATGAGATGATTCCATTAAATCGAGAAGATATTGAGGCTGAAATTGTTAATGCGACAATTGAGCATAATGTTGATTCCACTGAAGTATCTACAGATGATGAGTCTGAATTGTCAAATGATACTGATACAGATAGTGATTGACCAATTATGTTTGCACAGATAGTTTTCTGAAATTATGCCTCCGAAGAGAAAGGAAGTTCGCATCCCATCTCCACCTGTTCCTAGCTCTTCTTTAGACTCACCATTAGAGATTGACTCTACAGAACAAGGTAAAATTCTAATACTTATAAAATTTATTAATTAAAGTTATAATAGAAAATTGATTACAATGTTATATATCATGATGACTTCACAGTACAATCTCGTCAAGGTTGAGGCACTACTAGAGGTGTGACATTGGAAAAATATCGTAAGGTGGGTAAGATCAAAGTTACCATTCTTGATGAACATACTGGAGGCGAAGGACAACCAGCAGCTTGACTTGCATCGCATGTGGGTGCTCTTACACGAACTTATGCACCTTTGGCAACAAGTTCATGGAAGAAAGTCCCCCAAGATGTTCAGGACCTTATCAAGAAGTTTTGGTAATGTTGAAAACACGAAATTTAATTGGTAAATTTTTTTATTTTACTTTAAAGTTAGAATATTATAAATGATAATATCTTTGTCTAAATTTTTTTCTGTAAGGATGATCTCGAATTAAATTTTGGTCGGTGAGAGCAGCGTAAAACTATCGAAGAGCTTATGAGTAATGCATTCTGCAAATATAAGGCGAGGTGTCATGAGCATTATAATAAGTTTGAGAATAGTGAAGAAGCACGCCAACATCCTTTTCAAGATGTGCAACCTTCTGATTGGGAAAAACTTTATGACATGTTTGAAGATCCATCATATAAGGTATAATTAATTTAATTATTTTCCTCGTCTTATTTTTAATTTTGCTTTCTAATATTTTCAATTCCTATGTAAGAACGAAGTTCTATAAACAAAACAAATAGATCAAAATTGAAGATTACTCAACATGCAGGCTCAAGATCTTTCCACCCCCTCTCTAAGAAATTGGTATTGCTATTCTTTTATTTGTAGATAGTTAATTGAATATTTGAATCATAATGACTTTATATCTTAACAAATCTTTATTATAGCAAGATTCAGATGCCAATTATGATCTGACAAAATTATATGCTGCATCACATACTAATCGTAATGGAGAGTGAAGTCATCCCGATGCCCGTGAAAATTATGTAAGTATTATAATTTGTTTTAAATAAATATATTTGAATATTTATGATGATATTAACTCTTTATCTTATGTGTAGAATAAAATGGTTGCCCTGCGTGCTGAATCTGCGTCAGATCAAAATTCCTCAAATAATGATGTTGAGATTTTTACACAAGTTCTGGGTGAACGTTCAGGATATTTGAGGGGTTTGGGTCGCTGTGTAAAACCTTCTCCCTCTTCCTCTTCTTCCGGGTCTGCCTCTATAGCGCAAGAGAATGCGAATCGCAGAATTGAAGAATTGTTGCAAAACAGCAAGAGTTAGAGGCTCAATTGGCGAGACAAGGAGACATGGAGATGTGCCTCAAACAACATGAAGAAGAACAAGCAGAGTTCAGAAGAGATATGCAACTCCAAATGCAGCAGCTTATGCAACAGTACAGGCCTCCAAGCAACTGATGGTTTTTTACGTCCAGCTTATGACATTATCTAATTATGTATGAACAATGCCAGTCTCATGGTTATTTATTAGTTCGCACTTATTATAAAACTTTTGTGAGTAATTAAACAGTTCCTAATTTATGTTTTTCAAATATTATTAATGTCTATTTAGTTTTTTTTATAATTATGGGTTTTAATAAAAATAATATCTGTTCGATCGACCATGTCACGTTCGAACATTAATGAGTACGCCGTTCAAACGATATTGTACCGTTCAAACATTAATGACCAAGACGTTCGAACGATATCAGATGATCAAAAAAACGTTCAAACGCAATTTATTACCGTAGCGTTCGAACATTACTCAGCACCGTTCGATCTCTTCTACCGTTCGATCTGTTCCTTTAACGTTCGAACGTAATTGTATTGATCGTTTGAATGTATCTTGATAACCGTTCAAAAGATACACTAACGTTCGAACGGTAACTGCCAAACATTCGAACGCCATTCTAGAACGAATTTAAACCGTAACAAAAAAATGACATCGTTCGAATGGTATCAAACGATCAATTTCAAAATCGTTCCAAAAGATATATTCTGGGACGAAATGGTGATTTTTGTCCCAAGATATCTTCTAGGACAGTGATGTTGGGACGACCTTGGGACGAAATTTTTTCATACCAAAAAATTTTTTGGAATGAAATCTATACATTTTGGGACAAAAATTTTCATCCCAAAAAAGGTTTTTTGTTGTAGTGGTGAGTCTATAACTAAACTCCAACAAAAAGGAATTTTTCATTAACTTTGATGTCCCTGAATGGATGGCTCCACGGCCAAATGATTCTACATTGTGGAACATCACCGAATTATATTTTTGTTTTTGTTTAGAGTCCTTCACATGATTCAGTTGCACCGCTTGCTTGTTCTACCAAGCTTGACCGCGTGTCCACTGTAGCCTCACTTCCTACCACAAACTCTTTGCCTACAGATATCTCATTGCATTCAGGGCCTTATGTCAGCATCTGCCCAACACGTCTCCTTCCCTTCTTGCTCTACCTGTGGATCATGGTGTCGATGATTCAATTGTGCGACTCCCATGATTGCTTGTGTTGAAGACACCAGTTCATCTTTCACATGAAATGATTAGGCCATCTCATCTTTAGTACATGGTGTCAAGTTCACGTGTATGGGTTGATGTGGTGAATGTGTGGTGGTGTCGGGCTTCTTTATCCTTGCAAGTACGCTGGCTCCATGTTATTGTTCCCATTCTCATGATTACATGGGCTCTTTGGAGAGCTAGATGTGAGGCGCGCATGGAAGATGTGAGGTGCGTTCGGATGGTTAAATGTTATACTTTAGAGATATTAGGAGGCTTGAGATCTTTTAAATCAATGGGTGAATTGACTTGCTCCAAAATGAGTAGTACAAAGGCTATCCTAAGTGCAGGAGGATGTCGTGTAATAATTAGGAATAAAATTCCTAGATCGTCTCCTCGAGAAAAGTTGTTTAAATCTAAATTCGTATAAAATGGTGAAAAGTTTTACAAATAAAAGTGATAGTATTTACAATGAATAGAAGGGTGCAACGGAAATAAAAAGGACATGCACTAGTCATAGACTAGATTCATGCTTTTAGATTTTTTTGAGTGTCGAAATGGAATGTAAAAGACTAACAAATTGAAATTAACAATTAAAAATTCAATTACGCTAAACAATTTTAATTAATCTAAAAATTAACTAATAAACTGAAATTATTATAAAATGTAATTGTAATGGAAGCTTAAAGAAACAAGAAAAATAACTAACATAAAATAAAATAAATAGAAATTAAAATAACCAAACTTTTAATCCAAAAATATCAAGAATACACAATAAACTTCAAAGTGAAATTAAATAAAAAGTAGGGGATAAAAAGATTAAGACAAATGAACGGAGATGGAGATTGAAAGAAGTGAAGGAGGCTAGATTGTAGCAGCAATTGGACCCCTCAATGAGTTCTTCAATTGCACTACGTGAAAATAGTGTGCGGCACTCTATGAATTAATTGGCTGAAAAGAAGCCGTTAGGTCGTGCGGCTTGAATTGAATCAAAAATGAAAAGAAGCAATTTTTTCTCTTGTGCGGCGTGAAAAGGCTTAATAGAATAAAAGATGTTGCCTAGGTCAAAGTTTTAATTTGAATATATGTGTTGTCGTGGACCTATAAGAGAATTAATGTTGCCGTGCAGTCTTCAAAGTCCCCAAGTCAAAAGTTGCCGTATAGGAGTTGAAGTCCCACAGAAAAAGTTACCATCAAAGCCTATAGAAAAAGTAGGATCAATTAATTAATATCAAAAGTGTATTCCCTTTTATAAATGAAATTTATAAATGAAAAGCTCTCCATTTCTTAGTCTATATAAAAATAAATAAAAATAAAAATTAGAAATAAAGTAAAATAAAAATAAAGAATAGAATATTAAAAATATGTTATGCATGTAAAGGAACATTGTCCAATTAAATCACAAGTTATAATATTAAGCAAAAATCATGTATTTATCAATTTAAATCACAACTTGGATTTATGCATCTTAATCATTTTTCCATCTAAAACCAATAATAATGTAATGAAAGAATTAAAATATATTAGTTCTAAATGTATAAAAATATGCAATATTTCAGCTTAATCATGAATTTGATTTGAGAATTATGGAAGCTTTAAATTGTCTAGTGGTACCCATTCAACTAAGGCCACCAACGTTAGTGGCTTGGAAACCTTCTTCAAGGGGTTCGCCAAACGTAATTTGGATGGTTGTTCTCTTAGCAATCCTAGGCTGGCTGGAGGCGGGGGGGTATTATTCGGAATGTGCAAGGGAGGGTGCTTGGAGGCTTTGCCCATTGCTATGGCCAAGCAATAAATACCATTGCTGAATGTAGAGCCTTTGTGGATGGCCTTCATCTTTGTCAACAATTGGGGCTGAGAGATGTGTTGGTGAAGTGGGACTCTATTGTGGTCGTGAGGTGGTTTATCATAGGAAAGTGTAAATATTGGTATTTGTGGAATTTTTGGGAGGAAGCATAATCTATTATTTCTTCTATTAATGTTCAATTTAAACATGTGTTTAGGGAAGCGAATATGGTTTTTGATTTTTTTATCAAAACATAGGGCTAGTGGCGCAACTTGGGATTTTGTTGGAGAGGAGTTTGGTCCAGGGAGACTCAATGGGCTTATACATACGGATAGAATGGGTTTATCTTATGTTAGGTGTTAGGAATATTGGGAGTTTTGGTATTTTTTTGGGGATTTTTTATGGTTGTAATTATGGTGATTCCTCCGCCTTAGTGAGGGTTTTTTAATAAAATATAAAGGTGCTGTCCTCCTTTCATAAAAAATAAAAAAAAAAAACTTGAGGAGCTTGCTATACTACAAGACAATCATATTTGGGAGTTGGGACTTTCTTACACCTGAGATGCAATTATCGGCTTTGCGTGGGTCTTCTCAAGGCCAATGGCAAAGTGGAACATCTCAAGGAACGGCTAGATGCTACGGGATGGATATCATCATGTTGACGAAGTTGACTTTTCCAAGGCTTTTTGTTTTTACTCCAGCAGTTATACTGGCCGGGCTCTATCCGCCAAAGTGCTTTCCCTAGCACTTTTTTCGTAAATGGCCCATCAATAAGCACGCTTGCAATACGAGAAAGGTCTAATTACCCACAGCAATCCCAAAATATCCCCACAAGCTTAACTTGATAGGTTCAATTCCTTTCTACTTGACTATGGTTTCTCTTCCGGTATGCTTGATTCTTCCCTGTTCTCTTGACATTGCTGATCTCATGGCTCCCATAGCTCCTACTCTACATTGATGACATCATTTTGACTGGGTTGTCTGAAACGAAACTTGTCAATATTATTGGTGTTCTTCAGCTTGAGTTTTACTTGAAGGATCTAGTTGATAAAGGATACATTGGGCTGATGAAGTTGATTTTCCAAGACTTTCCCAAGTTATTAAATTGGGCTCTATCAGATAAGTGCTTTCTCTCGCACTTGATCGTAAATGGCCGATCTGGAAATTTGACTTGAAGCCTTTGTACATGGTTATCTCTCCGATATCATGTTTAGCGATCAGTCCCTAGTATTCACCCATCTGTCTTTTCCTAATTAGGTTTCCAAATTGAAGAAGGCCTTATAATATATATGGTCTTAATGAACTAGCCCCACGAGCTTAGTTTGGTCGGTTTAGTTCCTTTCTAGTTGCATATGGTCTCTCTTCCAATGTAGCCGATTCTTCCCTGTTCACTTGCCATCAGTCTAATGGCTCTCCTAAATCCTACTCCACTTACACCTGCAACCTGAATCGTTCGAGCCTTATTTAGGTTTGACCCAATGCGATTGTTATATCCCATATAATAAGAATAAGAGTAGGTGGTATATGAGATCCCACATTGTTTAGGAAGGACAAGTTCATGCTCTTTATAAGATTCTAATGGGATTTTAATTGTATCATTGACTAGTCCTTTTAGAGTATAGGTCATGTGGTTTGGATTTTCCATTGAAACATTACAAGAACCACTCCAAACAAAGGTGCTCTTCTACAAGTTATTTTAGAAGTTTTCTGAGATATTCTACATTCGTTTTACCATCTCATTCATAGTTAGAAGATTCGCTTTGCAGCCAAGTAAGAGAGAAAAGGTAGCTTCAATCATATTTTTCCCAACCAATCAATGAACAACTCAATTCAAACTCTAACAAAATGAGTGAAAAATGAAAAGCATACCATCATACCACCGTATGCATAAAACAGAACTTAGTCTTGCAGTTAAAAAAACATACAAACATATATTATTTGATTTTCAATATTTCTAATAACTTACAAGAAACATGGCTAGATAACGTTTATATATATGGTACCAAAATTGTTGGAGGTTTTCTTTTTAGGGATGGAGATTTTTTTATGTTAATTACTTTAGAACTCTCTTCAAACTCGTGGTTCGCAAGTGGTGCTGTCAACGGGAGAAGAGGACAAACACAGGAATTTTTCCACAACCCCATATTCTCAGGATAAAGATTTTTATAGTATATAACATGAAATGAAATCCAACTACTCTGCCTATCAATCTCATGCTCTTCATTCATTCAAAAACAAAATTAAACGAGATATTTTGCCACTACCGGAACACAAACAAAATTTGTCTGTGAAAACTTGTCTTTTTTATTTCTTTTTTTCCTACCCTTATCTATCTTGGAACTCCTATACAAAACTTCCTTGCCCTTCCACTAGTTCTTGTCTTTTGACTGGTTGTGCTAATAGATCTAACGTATTATGACTTATTATTGTGCTAATATAAATATTGAAGCTGCTGCACATTGATGCGGATGCAGTTTTTCAATAAACTCTATTTTTAGCCTTTTGTTATTTTTAGGCAACTCAGTTAATGTTTTGATTTTGGAACTATCTGTCATTAATTGCTGATTGTTTCAAGATTGCTTATAAGTTTTTTTTGGTTTATGGCATACGTAGAACATATTTAGAATCAATCAAACAAGTGTTGGTTGAAGTTCTCCTATGTTTTTTACAGTGTTCTATTTTCATAAAACCAACAATTGGCATCAGAGCAGGTTAGATCTTCTTGGGAAAAATGGCTGCCCCTGGTTCATCCACTTCAATTCCTACTTTTTCTAGTGAAAATTATGACTACTGGAGCATAAAAATGAAGACTTTGTTCTTGTCTCTTGATCTATGGGATGTCATCGAGTCTGGAGTTCCAATAGCCAGTGAAAGCTCAAGTGGTGATGGTTCAGTTTCAAGTCAAGTCAAGCTGGAAAAATAGAAGGATGGAAATGCATTATTCACTCTGCAACAAGCTGTAAGTGAATCTATATTTCCAAGACTAATGAGAGCTACAACTTCTAAACAAGCATGGGAAATTTTACAACTTGATTTTCAAGGAAATAGCAAAGTAAAAACTATTAAGCTTCAAGGGTTGAGAAGGGAGCTTGAGAATCTTAAAATGAAAAATTCTGAAACTGCCAAAGAGTATTGCTTAAAACTCATTGAAGTAGTTAATCAAATGAGGGCTTATGGAGAGGCCATAATTGATGAGATAATTGTAAAAAAAAGATCCTCATTAGTTTAACTGAGAAATATGACTCAATTTTTGCTGCCATTGAAGAATCTTGGGATCTCTCTACACTTTCAGTTACTGAACTAATGGGTTCTCTACAAGCACATGAACAAAGGCTTGACAGGAGGAATGAAGCTACTCTTGAAAATGCATTTCAGTTGAAAGTCAGTCTTAAAAATTAGAAGCAAAAGGATTTCAAAAAAGGGTAAAAGGGCAAGGCAAAAGATGGAGAGAGTGATCAGAAAAAGTATGCTACAAAAAGTAAATTTCAACCTTGTGGTATTTGCAAGAAAACTAATCACATGGAGAAAAATTGCTTTCATCGTGGCAAACCTCAGTGTACAAGTTGCAAAAAGTTTGGCCATGAAGAAAAGGATTGTAGATTTAAAGACAAGAATCAACAAGCAAATTTCACAGAGGATAAGGAATAGCAGTTGTTTTATGCTTGTCAAATGGTTGCTGAACAAAAAAGGGAATGGTTTCTCGATAGTGGCTGTAGCAACCACATGACACCAGATTCAAATCTATTTTCTTGGATTGATGATTCTGTTAAGGTAAAAATCAAACTCGAAAATGGTGATCTGGTGGAGGCAAGAGGGAAAGGCACAGTAGCTTTGGAAACCAAAAGGGGAACTAGATTTATAAATCATGTGTTGTTAGTTCCAAGCCTTGATCAAAGTCTGCTAAGTGTTGGACAGATGATGCAAAATGGATACACCCTTCACTTTGAAGATGATTAGTGCACTATTTATGATATAAAGAACAACAATCATGTAGTGGATGAAGTGAAGATGGGAAATGGGAGAAATTTTCCTATCTATTGGCAATACCCGAAGGCTCCTACGGTTAAAAATGATGAAACTACCTTATGGCTTGAAAGGTTTGGAAATTATAACCTTAATGCACTAAGGTTGTTAAATCAAAAAAATATGATGAGAAACTTACCTCTTCTGGATCAAAATATGGCCATGTGTGAAGGTTACATGTTGGGAAAACAACAAAGAGAATCCTTTCCAAAAGGAGAAGCATGGAGAGCCAAAACAGTTTTGGAACTTTTGCATACAGATTTATGTGGTCCTATGAGAACTCCTTCACAAAGAAAAATCAGAAGTATTTGCAATTTTTAAGAAATTTAAATTGCTTGTTGAGAACCAAAGCGGCAGAAACTCAAAACTTTGAGAAATGATAGAGACACTGAGTTTAACTCTAAAAAGTTTGATGAGTTTTGCAAAAATGAAGGGTTGGCACACTAGTTGACTGTTACCTATACTCCACAACAAAATGGAGTCTCGGAGAGGAAAAATAGGACTATTATGGAGATGGCCAGGTCTATGCTAATGGCAAAAGGACTTCCTAAAAAGTTATGGGCTGAAGCTATTAACACAGCTGTGTATCTCTTGAATAGATGTCCTACAAAAGCTCTGAAAATGTAACTCCCATTGAAGTTTGGAGTGGGATCAAACCTACTGCTGAGCATCTGAAAATTTTTGGATGTATTTGTTATATCTATGTCCCTGAGCAAAAAAGGCACAAGTTAGCAGAAAAGTCAGTAAAGGGAATTTTCCTTGGATACAGCTCTCAATCCAAAGGGTATAGAGTCTTCAATTTAAAAACTCAGTAGCTAGTAACCAGTAGAGATGTGGTGTTTCATGAACACTCAACCTTGAGTTGGGAGAAAGATGAAGACTCAAATCAGCCATTAACTATACCAGAAACTGAAGAACCTAAAGTGAGGATGGAAAATGATGAAGATAATCAGCCAGCAACACTAACTTCAGCACAAAGTTATGATAGCAACTTTGAAGTTTCAAATCAATCTTCTCCCGAGTCACCTCCTAGAAGGTTAAGACCTCTAAGTGAAATTTATGAATCTTGCAACTATACCTCTTTGGAACCTGAAAATTATGTAGTTGCTGTGAAAGAATCAGTTTGGGTTGATGCAATGAAGGAGGAGATTAAGATGATTGAAAAGAACAATACCTGGGAGCTTGTTCCTCATCCTGACAAGAAAGAAATCATTGGACTTAAATGCATTTACAAAAGGAAGCTTAATTCTGATGGGTCATTAAAGAAATGCAAAACAAGATTGGTTGCTAAAGGGTACTCACAACAGCCTGGGATAGATTTCAATGAAACCTATGCTCCAGTAGCTCGATTGGACACCATCAGAACTGTTGTTGCACTAGTAGCTCAAAGGAGTTTGAAGATCTCTCAACTTGATGTTAAATCAGCTTTCCTCAATGGAGAACTTGAAGAGGAAGTTTATGTGGAGCAACCCGAAGGCTTCAAGAAGGAAGATGGCAAGGTGTTTAAACTGAAAAAAGCTCTATATGGGCTTAAACAAGCACTTAGAGCATGGTATAGCAAGATCAATGGTTACTTTGGTGAACAAGGCTTCAAGAAAAGTGTGAGTGAACCTACACTTTATGTTCAAATCAAAGGTAAAAATCGGCTCATAGTCTCCTTATATGTTGATGATTTAATCATAACTGGAAATGACTTAAAGATGATTGAAGAATTCAAGCAAGAGATGATGAAGTCTTTTGAAATGAGTGATTTGGGTTTAATGCATTACTTTCTTGGTATGGAAGTATGTCAAGATGATGGCATTTTTATTTCTCAAAAGAAGTATGCTGAAAATTTGCTTAAGAAGTTCAATATGTCTGATTGCAAATCAGTGGCAACTCCTTTAATTGCAAATGACAAATTCAAGAAAGAAGATGGAGGAAAATTGGCAAATGGTGCTGCCTATAAAAGTTTGATTGGAAGTTTGTTGTACCTCACTTCTACACGACCTGATCTCATGTTTGCTACAAGTATGTTGTCTAGGTTTATGCAAAATCCCGTCAAGTCCATTTTGGTGCTGCAAAAAGGGTGCTGAGATATGTTCAAGGCACTTTGAAGTTTAGCATTTTGTTTAAGCCGTGTTCTTATTCAAAATTAATTGGATGTACAAACAGTGATTCGGCTGGTTCAATTGATGATATGAAGAGCACTTCAAGATATTGGTTCAATTTGGGATCAGGTGTTTCCTCATGGGGCTCGAAGAAACAAGGATCTGTGGCTCAATCTACAACAGAAGCAGAGTATGTTGCTGCTGCCAATGTTGTAAATCAAGCTATATGGCTTACTAGAATACTTGAAGATATGGGAGCAAAGCAACAACTTCCAGTTGAGATTTTCTATGATAATAAGTCAGAAATTGCAATGGCCAAGAATCCAGTTTATCATAGCCGAACTAAGCACATAGCAATCAAGTATCACTATCTAAGTGAAGTTGCTGCCAAAGGAGAAATTAAGCTTAAATTCTGTATGTCAGAAGAACAAATGGCTGACATCTTTACGAAGGCACTTCCTAGAGACAAATTTGAGAAGCTGCTAAAAACCCATAAAATTGAAAGAACAAGAATATCGTATGTGAATAAAAAACAGATCCATAAAATCGGAAGAAAGAAATCAACCCAAAATCCACAAATCACAAGCTAAAAATAGAAACCCAGAAATAAAACTAAAAAAAAAAAAAAACTATATCCATAAAAATATGAAAATAAAAGAATGAGATATTCTTGTTTAAGGCGGTACTTTGGCCAAGATGCGGGGGCTCTTTAATATTCAAATAGAAACAATGCCCCAGATGCGGAGTGAGAGTTATGAAGAAGGAAAGCTACGTAAATTCTTTTGAATAGAGAATGATCACTAGCAAAAAACTATGGCGGAATTTGATATTAGTTTTCAAACATCTAGACTCGACTAGACAAATAAGAACAAGAATCACAAAACCAAGCGCATGAGAAAAGGGAGCATACCTCAACTAATCTAGTCGATCTTGGAGCGACAGCTGAGTAGAGAGAGAGAGTGTGTGTGTGTGTGTTAAAGACTCGCGCTGCCGTCTACACAAGCATAACTCCACTCTCCATGAAGGATTTAGATCCTTTACACTACTTTTTGGACATTGAGGCTACACAAACTTTTGAAAGGTACTTAATTCTCTTCCAATCCAAATATGTACTTGACATTCTTAACAGGGCCCAAATTCTAAATTGTAAGCCTATCATGACTCAATTGTTAGGCAAGACTAGCAATGCTCAATCTGATGTTCCCTGCTCGAATTCTGCACAATTTCGTAATATTGGCACCCAGCTTCATTACCTCACTTATACATGATCTGATCTTGCTTTTAGTGAACATCATATTTCATAATTTATGCAACAGCCTGCTAAAACCCATTATAAATTGGTTAAGCATATTCTGCATTATATATGTACATGGAACCATTGATATGAGGCTGCATGTCCACTCTAGTAGCAATGTGAATCTCTAGCTATGCCTTCTCTAGTGATGTTGACGGGGCTAGTTGTCCCACCATCCACCACTCTATGAAAGGCTAGTGTATATTTCTTGGCAACAACCCCATCTTTTGGTGTGCCAAAAAATGACCTATTATTTTTTAGTCAAATACTGGAACCTAGTATCTTGCTATATATGACTCACACCTCTACTAAACACATTTGGCTATCTATTTTCCGTGATCATGCGTGGTGTTATCCTGATCTCCTCCAACTCTATTTTGTGGCAATATATATGTCCATCTAACCATGACCATTAAAACACAAGTTACATAACTTTTCATGTGTGCGCATATCAATGTTGACTATCATTATGTGCAGAACATACGTGTGGCTATCTCGATCTACTTTCAACCTTGGCAATTTATTTTTAGGCGGCATTGGGCCTGAATCTTGTACCTACCTATACATGGCGTGGTAAAATTCAACAATGGCTATCTAAGGCTCAGGCGGTTTCGCAAATCAACATTGCGATTGGCATTCTCTCTTCATTAATAAGTTGGTCCTTGTGGTTATACAATTGTAAAGCTAGAATAGAGGGGGTTAGTCAAACTAGAGAGCAATTGTGCTACAAGATCAATAATTTTTTAGCTCAACTCATGAACACTAAAATGAATAAGCCTTTCACCAAACGCTCTGATGGGGTGACTTTATAGCAACTACGTTTAAAGAATATCCCCATCCTGACAAAATCAATGCAGATATTGAAGTGGATGTGCCCAGCTTAGGGATTTGCTAAACTTACTGTTGATGGTAGTAGCCTTGGTAATCCTGGTCGAAGTTGAGCTGGAGGGATCCTTCAATATAAGAATGGTCATATGATTTTTGCCTTTGTCAGGTTCTATGGTATTAATTTTAGGATAAGAGCCTTAGCTAGTGGTCTTAGTTTATGGGCAAAAATAAATATTAAATGAAACGGATTCTATGCTCGTGGTTAATTGGTGGGAGAAAGGTGGGCAAGTTCCTTGGGGTAGTCAGAGATTCTGGAAAGAGGCTAGAGGGACGGCTCGTTCAATGGTGATACAACTCTACCATTCCTTTAGGAAAACAAGCTACGTTGCAGACAAACTAGCTAAATTGAGCACTAGAGGTGCAAAGCTGTTAGTCAATTCTAGAGACAACCTTCCAAAAGCCATTAAGGGAGTGATTTGATTGGACTAAGCAGGTTTACAAGTTATACGACATCGATAATACGATATCGATGTTAAGCATATTTCATCATTACTTTGTCTTGCTTTGATTGCAAATTTCTTTGTTATGCATGCACTTTTGGGTCTTTTGATTTGATGTGTGTTATGTGGATGATGGTTAGGGTTTTCTATTAATTGTGTTACTGCATTTTATTTTGATACTTGGTTTTGGATTTTAGCATTATCTGTAACCCCAATTATCTAGTTGCAATCACGATTTTATTGTGTCATAAGTGAGTGCATTCAATAAAGCACAATACTTTCCTCTTTAGAAAAACAAATAAGAGGGTATATAAAAGATATATTACATGAAAAAGAAATAATCAATTATCACCGCAAGCAAACATGTATAGACTAATTAACTGCCATTTATTTTGAAGCTCTAGTCTCGCATATTAATTGTAGCTGGCAGCTGCAGTATATATATATATATTATAGGAAAGTAGATGTTCCCCAAAATATATTCAGGGTTGCTTTCGAGCTCATGTCATCAACAGAGCTCTTTTGATGAACCTTTCTAGGATGAACTCTTTTGGGTTCTTCCAGTATTGAAGATCTCGTCCTATTGCCCAAGCATTAACTTGTATGATTGATTGAGGGTTAATGTCATAACCGTTGAGGTGGAGGGGTACCATGGTTTGTCTTGGGAGAAGTAGAGTGGCTGGAGGGTGCAACCTGAAAGTTTCTTTCATTATCATCTTGATGTATGGAAGGTGATCCGTGTCACTTCCTTTTTTTGAAAAGATAAGTATATCATTACTGAAAACAAGTCCTTACAACATATCAGTGCTTCCAACATGTTGAACACAAAAAGGAATATCTTCCAAAACATACAAATCCTCACTGAGAAGTAAGGCATTCTGTGCTAATGCGTGTGCTGCTCTGTTGCCTTCTCTTTTGGTATGGATAGCTTGCCACTTTGCAAACTGGTTCAGCATTTTCTTGGCCTCCTCAATAATAAGCCCCCCATAGCTCCAGTCTTTTTGTGTTTCATTTAGTAGCTTTACAACCCGCAAGGCATCACCTTCTAGAATAAACTGATTCACCCCCACTTCTTTGCAGAAATTTATACCCATCATCATGGCATAGGCTTCACCACTAAAGGCCTCCAACTTCAATTGTCTCTTAGCTTGGAAAGTGCCCAGCACCAGCCCTTCACTGTTTCTGAGAATGCCCCCGATGCCCAGTTGGCCTTTTGCACTTATAGCTGCATCCCAGTTCATCTTGCACCAGCCTGTGGGGGGTCTTAGCCACTTAATAGTTGCTTGATCATTGGTCCTCTACAAACCATCATCGTGCTTTCTCTAGACATGGTTAAAAAGCTCAAGTTCCCTCTTAGCATTATTGATGAGTTGATTAGGATGCATGAACCCTTTACCAAAAATAAATTCATTTCTTCCGAACCAGATTAGACGAGCAATCATAGCCACTTCTCCTAGAAGACTGTCCTGCAGGTGCTTACCTAGATGTTCCCGTACTTCTTTGAAAGATGAACAATGGATGCTCATTTTCTGGACCTGTCGACTGCCTTGGCTCCATATATCTTTTGCAGCTTCACAACTCCAGAGTACATGCTCAGAAGTTTTGGGTTTAGTTAGACATATAGGACACTTGCTATTTTCAACTATCTTCCTTTTCATCAAGTTCACCATTGTTGGTAGGGCTTCATTACAGGCTCTCCACATGAAGCTTCTGACTGCATTAGGCACTGGGAGCTTCCATATGCCTTTCCAAAATCCATCTTCCAATTTGTTATTGGATGTCTCTCCTATTGATCTTGCTAACATGGCCCTGTGTAGAAAATATGCACTTCTGACCGAGAAGAGGCTATTTTTTGTGTGTTGCCAGACTAGTTGATCCTCTCTTCCACCTAGGCTGATTGGTATTGATTTAATAATGTCAACTTCCTGTGCTGAAAATAGGTTAACTAGAAGGGGTTCATTCTAGGTCCGCAAATCACTATCAATAAGTTTAGACACCATCACTTGTGTTGCATTGTCCCCTTTCGTGGATTGGATTCTAAAAGTGTGTGGCTTGGGAATCCACTTGTCCTCCCATATTCTGACTTGCCTGCCATTTCCAATCCTCCAAACGAGACCTTCTTTCAGTACCTTAAGCCCACTCAAAATGCTTCTCCAAACATAGGATGGCCTATACCCCAATTTAGCCCCTAAGATATCCCCATTTGGGAAATATTTCTGTTTTAGAATTTGGGCTGGGAGGGATTGAGGGGACTGGAGGATCCGCCACCCTTGTTTGGCTAGCATAGCTATATTGAAACTTTTAAAATCTCTAAATCCCAAACCTCCTTTAGTTTTACCTTGGTTTAGCTTGTCCCATTTCAGCCATTGCATCTTGGAGTGATCCTCATTAAATCCCCACAGAATTTCCTCATAAGCTGGTTGAGTTTGTTTGATATTGACATAGAAAGGAGGAAGATTCCCATAGTGTAAGTTGGAATTGCTTGGAGCACAGCTTTGAGAAGGACTTCTTTCCCTACTGCTGAAAGGCTTTTGGTCTTCCAGTTTGTGATCCTGGACCACATTATGTCTAGTAGAGAGTGGAAAGCAGCAACTTTTGATCGACCAAGAAGTGTTGGTAGGCCCAAATACTTTTCAAAGGACCCGAGGAGTTAATCCCAGAAATCTGCAAAATGTTCCTTTGGATTCTATTGGTGTATTCCTGCTGAAAAAATTGAAGTTTTTTCTTTGTTGAGCATCTGTCCTAGGCTATTTCATAAGTTTCCAGGATATGAAGTACTCTAACCATTCCAATGAGTTTGCCTTGCAAAAAAGGAGGCTATCATCTGCAAAAAATAAATGATTCACCCTGATTTGACCATCCCCAATAGGAATATTGGATAAAATACCCCTGGCTTCAGCTTGGTTTAATAGGTTAGAGAGGGCTTCCGCACACAGAATAAATAGATAAGGGGATAGGGGATCTCCTTGTCTAATATCTCTTGTGGGAGTGAAAGGGGAACCTACCTCTCTATTCACTAAGATAGAATAGGTGACTGAGGTGATGCATTTCATGATAAGAGAGATCCATTGAGATGCAAATCCCAATTTTTCCATCACTGCCTTTAGGAAGTTCCACTCCACTCTATCATAGGCTTTATTCATGTCAAGCTTTAGGGCCATGAATCCAACTTTGCCCTTTAATCTTGGAGCTCATTGTGTGGAGGGTCCCGTATGCTGCAACTACATTGTCTGTAATGAGTCTCCCTGGAATAAAGGCACTTTGGTTCCAAGAGATAATGTCAGGCAGAATTAATTTCAAGCGGTTGGCCAGGACTTTTGCTACAATCTTATAACTGACATTACACAGGCTGATTGGCCTAAACTCAGATACAGTTTTGGGATCCTTAACTTTTGGAATCAGAGTGATGAAGGTATCATTGACCCTTTTTAAAGAGCCTCCTTGGTTTAAGATGTTGAGGACAAAGTTACAAGTCTCCTTCCCAATGGTTTCCCAGTGATTTTGGTAGAAATGATCTGGGAATCCATCAGGACCTGGGGATCCAAGAGGGTTCATTTGGGAGACAGCATCCTGAACCTCATTCTCAGTAAAATTGAGCATGAGTTTATTGTTCATTTCAGTTGTGACTTTTTGGTCCATACCTTGGAGGCATATGGTAAAATCAGAGGGGTTAGAGGTGGAGAAAAGCTGTGTATAGAAATCAGAGAATATACCAGCTATTTTGTCTAGCTTGTTCTGCATTACTCCCTGCTGGTCCGATAATTGATTAATTGCATTAGTTTTCCTCCTTTGGTTGGCATGCACGTGATAGAATTGTGTGTTTCTGTCCCCATTCTTCAACCAATGTTGTTTGGCCTGCTGCCTCCATTTAAGTTCTTCTTCTTCTAATAGGTGTTCCACTTCCCTCTATAGTACTTTAAGTTCATGGATCTGATTGCCATCTTCTTCTCCTTGTATTGTTGCAATTCTGTCCATATTCTATCTAATGGTTGCAATTGCATCTCTCTTTCTATCTGAGTTCCATTGTTTTAGAAGCAGAGCACAATTTGCTAGCTTGTTTCTTATCATGAAGCTTGCATCCTCCCCCACTACTACTTTGGACCAGGCCTTTTTAATGAGCTCAGGGCACTCTTTTGAAAGAGTCCATGCTGCTTCATATCGAAAAATGGCCTGCCTATATCTCCTAACTGGTACATGTCTTTCCCATTGCAAATTAAGAGGAGCATGATCAGATTTTATAGCAGTTAAGACCTGACATATGGCAGTTGGAAACATGCCTTTCCAATTTGAGTTAGCCAAAGTTCTATCAAGCTTTTCCTTGGTTAAACCCCTGCCACTTCTATTATTGGACCAGGTATACCTATTGCCTTTGGTAGAAACTGAATATAGAGAGCAGGATTCAAAGGCCTCACGAAAATCCTCCATCTGTTTGTAGGGTCTAGATGCTTCCCCAACTTTTTCATTTTGGCATAGTATTTCATTAAAGTCACCAATGCAAAGCCAAGGTATAGTAGGAGAAGGCTTTAAGGCTTTAAGTAAATTCCAACTAAGTTTCCTTTTGGATGTGACAGGATGGCCATAAAAACCAGTGAGCATCCAATGGGCATTGTGTCTTCTGTCTGTTATCATCACACTGATGTGCCATCTAGTGAAATTTATCAATTGAACCTCCAGATTGTTTTTCCACATTAGAGCTAGTCCCCTACTGCTTCCCACACTATCAACCGCTAGGTAATTATCAAACTTTAAAAAGTTTTTGACAGATTCAACTCTGGCCTTAGAACACTTAGTTTCTATCAAGAAAACCAAGCTTGGGAACTTATCCTTAATCAACATATTAAGGATTCTAATTGCCCGAGGGTTCCCAAGCCCTCGGCAGTTCCAGTTTAGGAGATTCATGGGATTTGGCAGGGCTGAAAGTCAGCCTCTACCATGTCAATGGAATTTTCATCTTCTAAAACCAGAGAGAGTTTACCTCTTTTCTTGGACGATTGCTTATTCACTGCCTTCCTTTTCCCTTTCCTGCTGGCATCTGGGACAGTTCCACCATTGTTCTGCCCCTCTACATTTTCCTTAGTTAGCTGGTTGGATGCTGCAGTTGACACAGGTAGTCGAGCCCTTCTTTTCCAGGTTCTAGATTGGCTAGCAATAGGTAGGTTCATGTTCACCTCCTGTAGCACATGTGTTTTCCCACCAGCCATCTTTGTTGACTTTTCTCCCATATCCTTGCGTGTCCCTACATCTTGCATAGGAGCCCAATTTTCCTTTTTCTTTCTACCTTGTGTTGACTTCCCACTTGGTTGTGTTGGTCCTGAGAGTCACCTGTTCCATTCAGTATGGCTCCCTCTGTCTTGTCCTTCTACAGGGCCTCAGAACAGGTCATGGCCATACATTTTGGATTACTTGTGATCCCCTCCACACCCCGAGGTAGTAGCCTATCAAACTGAAAGCCCTGAGAGTCCACACCCACTTCAGGAGTTGTTGACACTTGCTCAGTTTGTTCCTTCTGTCTTGCCACGTCATCATCGTCTCCCTTGTGGCCTGAGGTGTTGGACTACTGGTGTGTTGGCCTTCCCTTACTGCTCTTCCATTCTTTTGCTGGATCCTTCTGGAAAGATGCACGTAGCCAGGCACCATAATGGGCTTTTGCATTACTATGGAGGGACCTCTTTACAATAGGTTCCTTACAACCAATTGGTCCATGTTTTATGATACTACAGTTAAAACAGAAGGAAGGGAGTCGTTCATATTGGAAGGCAACCCATACTTGTCTACCATTTATGGAGCACAGCACCCCTCTCATGATGGGTTTTGTTATGTCAGTAGAAATCTGTACACGAAGATAGGGTCCCTAGCCAAGTCCTTCCTCATCGACATCTACCTCCAACACGTTCCCCACTTTTGAACTGATATGTTGACCAAACTCTCTAGTCATTCCTCCAAGGGGGAGGTTATGCAGTTGCACCCAGATGGTTTCCTTATCAAATTGTATCCCCTTTGTTGTTACCAGACCATCATAGTCCTTGATGCAAATCAGACAACGATCAAAAGTCCATGGCCGGCCTTTCTTAACCTTCTCCAAGTCCTGATCTTCATGGAATTCAAACAGATAAAGGTTGTCTCCCATTATTCTGAAATGTACCTCTCCTTTTGAATGCTACTTGGTTAACCATTTTGTCCATTACTACGAGTCCCAGTAAACATCTTCCCCTTTTGTTATGGTCCGTCTAGCTCTTGCTGAGAAGGTGCTGTCTTGCTAAAGGCAAGGTTGTCTGTTAGGAAGTCATAGTGGGAAACAGAGGAGGAGGTGGAAGGCAGAGGAGAAGGTGAGATGACTGAGGCTATTATCGAGCAATGGAACAAACTCAAGCTGACGAACGCAGAACAGCAGGAGGTTCAAGTGGAGCTCAACATGGATGATGTTGCGATCCATGTCACTTTCAATGACTCTTCCTTTGTTTCCAACGATTTTTCTAACTTCATCTTGTGCTCGCTTCATTACTTTTGGGCTCCTAACAAGCTCTGCCATTGCCCATAAAATGGTAATTGCACCAGTGTCGACTCCACCTAAGAAGAGATTCTAATGATAGAAAAAATATTGCATTTAGCAAATGAAAACCTCAATTAATTCGTAAATATAAACCTTGAAAATGAGAAAATGGAATTAAAAGCCATGGGGGAAGAGATTGGAAGTGAATTTATTAGGTTAAGAGGAATGAATTTACAGATAGAATTTTTTAGAGACGTTGTTTATCGAGTTTTGTGATAGTTGGAAAATTTGAACAAAATAAATTGTTTGAAAGATATTTGAAAAATGGAATTAAGGGAATGTTTGGAGATAATTCTCATCACATCATATCTCATTTCATCTCATATCATATCTTATTTTCTTCTCAAACATCACTAAAACACAAATATTATCAAATTAATTGTTACAAATTTTTTAAACTAATCATTACAATTTTCTCAAACAAAAAACATTAATTCTAACCTTTTCAATTTTCAAAAAAATATATATTAAAAAATTATATTCTAACAATATTTTGGCTTTATAATATTTTTTATTTAACTTTATCTTTCTTCTTTCTCAAAATCCAAAAAATACTTAACTCAAGCTCTCTCATTGTTATTCATAAACCATATTGCTATTATTCATAAAAGTTTCATTTCATCTCATTCTACAAACATCTCTTAAGACTACGCTTTGATGTTGATGATATAATTTCAGATGATCCATAAATAGTTGTAAAAAATTAACAATTAGTAGTAAAAATTGTAAGAATTTTTTACTAGAGTTGAAAATTTGTTAAATATAATATGTTTAAGATTTTCTATTTAGTTTTTTAATTTTTACTTTTGTGCTTTTCACTTAAGGCAAAGTAAATCATTGAATATAAAGTTGAAATAGAATATTTTTTAACTTGAAAGATGGTTGAATTGAACTTAAAAAAAAAAAAAAAACAAACTGAAAAGGATTAACAAATCAAGATCAATTAGCAAGAGGATTGCCTTAATGTTTGCTTTAGAGAAGTGAGCAACATGAACCTCGGTTTGCTCCCTCTCTATTTCCAACAGCACATCAATAATGTCTTCATGCTCTAGTTTTGTTCTGTCGGGCTTGAGATGAAGATCAATTACCTGTTGGAAAAAATCATCCAACTCATGGAAAATCCTTTCCAGCCTTTCAAGTCTACCAGAGAGCTTGTCCACAATCCACCCCATGTATGGAACGTACTCAGATGCATTGAAGCTCCCCATCATGGCTTCAGCATCATGAACAACTTCTTGAAACCTTTCATTATCTAAATCACTCCCACGAAAACTCTTACCAAAAGCAATTCTAAAAGTTACATTTGCAGTGAGAGTAAACAGCTTCTCAGACAGATCAACAAAAGTTGTAGAAGAAGAACACTTCCACATATTTTCACACTAAAAACTTTAAGAACACATATTTTCCTTATCTCTCTCCAATATTGGCCATAAGGTACGAAAGCAATGTCTTGATAATTGTATGTGAGTCTTCTGGCAGTGTCTAAGGGCGGTCTGTTGCAACAGTCAAGATCATGAACTTTTAAGACCTCTCGGGCAGCCTCAGCAGAAGATATGACAATATTTGAGATCCTGCCAAGCTTAATCAGCATCACAGCACCATACTTTTTGGAGAGTCTCCAGAGAGATTGGTGACGCAATTCACCAAGTTGATGCAAGTTACCAATAATGGGAAGCTTTGAAGGGCTTGGTGGTGGATGCAGCTGCTTGTTTTGCCTTTGAGATGCATGCTTCTTTTTCATGAGCAGCAGTAGAGGAAGACATATCAGAAGAGCAATCCACAAGAATATGGCATAAAGTGTCATTGTTGAAGCTAAAGATCGTTCAACCAAGGTTCCTAGCTATGAAATTGTTCTTCACCCCTGATTTGAATATATATTAAGAAAGCGAGGAAAAATGTGCCCTTTTTGTTCACATTAGCTAGGCTGCCGGTGTCGCATTTGTATTATCTAATTGGGATATTTACGGTCATGTGGAAGTTTGGACCCTATCTTTGAAAAATAAAAAGAAGATAATTATTAATTTGTCACGCCACTTTTTCATCTTACCATGGATGCTATACTGTATATATTTACTATAAATGCTTTGCTCTGACATATCAATTTGTCACATTCGATCCGATTAATATTTTTTTTATGGAATGACAACAATTGTACAGGGATTTAAGATTTGAGTATCTTATCTTAGAATCCTCATAAATAATTAAATTTTCTATTCACGTGAGACTAATACGTCATTGGGACCACCTAAAATTCTTCTTTGATTCTTTCTTTCTTCCTTCAATTTTCTCTTTTACTCTTTTTGACAATCTTTTGGTAAAAAATACATATATATATATATATTAATGTCGTGTTTCATACTCTTCGGCCAGGTTCCCGGAACTCGAGTCTTCTTTACTGAGCATGTAAAACTTGAATGGAGTTAAGAAAGGGCAGCCTGGGTGGCCAGGGGAGCTTTGATACCAAGGTTAGTAAAGACTAAAGTCAATGGTAATGAGAGCCAGAGAGCTTTCCTCGTACCTGGAGATTGGTATTTATACTGGCATCTGAGAAGGGGGTAGATCCTCTCTGTCCTCGTGAGTCCCTTATCCCCATCATAACTCTTGGTTCAGTCTCATTAATACGGTGTGCTTTAGTGGTAGCATCGTTAATGCGGCGCTTGGCTATGGCTAGATTGCCATAAATGCGGCGTGCTTCTGCGGAGGCACAATTAATGCGGCACGATTCCCCATATGATGTGTCTATCTTGGTGTCTCTTCTAGTTCATCGATGAAGTAGTGTTAAAGATTGAAGGGCTCCTCTTTGCTTCATGTTCACCTATGTTGATAAGTACTCGAAGGCCGAGCGGTCGATGCAACCTCCCCAGGTCAATCTGATAGTGATCCTCTTTGTTGGGCCTTGGGCTCTACTCTTGGCCCACGTGCTCTCCCCATCTTGGCCCCAAGAGTATGTAGGAAAATCTCCTTACAGTTACCCCGCTAATTTCCATCAAGCGAGGCCGATGGGAATTCAATTCAGTGTCTGCTCCCACTATCATACCCCTAGCTTCACACTGAGGGGTGGGTACCAACTTTATTATTGGGAAAGACTCACCAATACTTCCCAAATGATGGCCTAGCTCTAGCCTCCTTAGGCATGATTCCTGAAGGTGGTGAAGGTTAGTGTCCTTCAATCACATTGGATGACTCTTTGCTTTCCTGCCACCTCGCAGTACTCACTTCCTGGAAATCGAACCACCTTCTTTCATCTTTTCGCCACGTGTCTCTTCAAAACGGTTGCTCTTCCTCTAGTTTATAAACTAGAGGGGGTTACTGTCTGCCTTCATGGTACATTTTTTGGCTGGTTCCTCCTTGTTGAACCTTACCCTTTGCCACAAGCTCTAGAAAGAACTACACAATCTATGACTCCTGTGAAGAGCAGTTACATTGGTCCTCCTTTTGTTGGCAGCAGCTGGTCTCGACCATCTGATGTTGGAGCACATACTTGCCTCATACCATGTCCCTGACACTGTAACCTTCGAGATTCCATGTCCAAATGAAGGGGCTGTCAATGCCCAAGGCCGTTCTTCTAAGGCGACCCTCTTTCCTACCATGTTCACCAATGGCTTGAGGTTGCTTTTCTCCCAACCAGTACGTGAGGTGCTGGATCTCCTTGGCCTAGCTCCATTGTTGCTTCATCCTAACATATGGAGGCACTTGATGACCTTTTGTGTTCTTTGGGGACCAAGCCTTACAAAGTACACATCTCAGGTGTGCCAATCTCACCGGTTGTGAGTTCCTTCTGACCCATAATGTATTGGATATCCACGGTCACTACTGTAACTTTAAAGCAAAGCAACCCCTGGTTTTTATGGAGACGAAGTATCACAAAGTGAAGGACTAGTCTCCCAAGTTTTTCTTCGTGACTGGTCTGGGGTTGGCGTCCTTTGAGGGCTATGCAGATCGCTACAAGCTCTTGATTCGGTGTGTTTGGTGCAAAGTACCTGAAGAAAGGGCCATTCGCTTCTCACCCTCCCCGGCTAAGGAGAAACACATTGGTATTGTTGTAAAGTGGGTGAAGAGTTATGCTGGCAACATTCGGTTGGAGGTTCTCCTTTCGGAGGAGAACTTACAGATCTTCCTCTCTTTCTACAGGGGAGTTAGCCGGAGCCCAAGGGTCATCCTGGCCCACCCAGGCACGCGATTGTCCAGAAGCGGCCTTCACACCCTCTAGTCTCCACTAAAGGAAAGAAGCCCGTCTGGAGGAGATAGAGGCGGGTAGCCGTCCTGCATTAGAGGTTCAGGTTCCTGAGGAGCAGGTGTTGGCTACTGCCGAGATTGTGCGCCTCGCTGATTTGCCACGCTCAGTAGGGGTACTTCATTGGACTGTCCCCACTAACGTGGCTATGGACTCCTATTTCTTGGGGCATTTAGAATCATTGGAAAGGGGCACCTCAGCCAGAGTTTCAACTGAGAGTGGCTCGATACTGATGACCGGGGGGCTGATCGCTTTACTACAAAGCGATTTGGTGGCTAGGGGCCCCAAACACTCCAATAAGGGTAGGCACCCACCCGGTGCTGTACCGGCAGTTGCACCTACCTTGACAACCTTCTCAGTAGTGGGAGGGATGTTCCTCCACTCGAGGCCGGGGAATAAAGCATTGAGGCCACCGACATTGGCACAGAGATTCTAGAGTTGCTAGGGAGCTTGGACCAGGTCACAGATAAGGTAACCACCATTGACTATAACATCCAGAAGGAGATTTATTGCCCGCTGACGAGTGGGTTCCTTCTGGATGTTGTAGTCAGCAGTGACCCGGAGGGTCTGGTTTGCCAACTCGGGAAAGAGGTGATCAGATGCAGCTAAATTTGGTGATCGGTCCCTTGGCCCTTCAGCTGGGGATGATGCCAATGACACTTGTTAGGTTCGAGTGGCATCCTAAGAATCCAGCCGAGAAAGCTCCATCGAGGTCATTCCTACATTAAGCCAATGGCCCATGGGAGGGCATTGAAAAAAAGGGATCGGCCAAGCAGTCAAGTATCTGTCCAGGATATTCCGTGAGGTACACCATTTTCTCTTCTACTTTTCTTCCTTTATCGACTCTTTGAGTATGGCGGCTTACCTTGCTTTTATTGTTTTCTAGTAGGGTTGCTCTTCCTTGGCGGCTTTCAACGTAAATAGTCAGGTGGCCATAGTGGAGGAAAATCTGACCCTTTATGCAATGAGTCAAACAGCCCTACGAGAATCGTTGGAGTAGGAGCTGGACATTGCTTGTTAAGCTTTGGAGGCAGCCAATAAGAAGTCAAGCAAGCTCAAAACCCACTGGAAGAAACTAAAGAAGTGGGCAAAGAAAGACGCTAGGCTGATAGAGGAGCTAAAGGGGCATGCTGTGGATATTCAGTAGAACCTCTCAGCTGAGGGATAGCTCATGGTGGACCTTCAGAGGGGTCTTGCTCACATTTGGGGGGTTGCCTCTCACTTGGACAACCGGTTGAAGATGGTCACACACGTCCGCGACACTGCCTAGGTTGAGGGGTGTGCAAAGTGCCTCAAGTCTTTGCAAGAATATCTTTTGGAGAATCTATAGCCATTCCCGTGGGAGCACGAGTAGTTCTTAAATGGCCTTGACTTCAACAAAGTTCAAGTTGAAGAGGATGCTTTCAAGCGCGGTCGCCAGGTGGGGATGGATATGATGCCGAATGCCTTTAAGGAACCTGTCGACCTGTACCTGCCTGTTTCTTTGGCCAGCGCTTCAAAGGATGAGTGTCACAAGCTAGAACCCGATGTGCCATTACACGCTCTGTATATACATACCTGAACATTAATGAACACACTTCTTTTTCATTTTCTATGCTTTGTCTATTTGTTTGCTCTGGATTGATCTCGTGCTTATTCTTGATCGATCTCTTGACTGATTTCTAACTACGACATTACTGATTTCTGACACCCGCTTTACTTTAGTTTCTCCCCCACAATTCTTATCTAGTGCCCACAATGAGAATTAATCTACACCCCTACCTTCCTGTTATGGCCTGTTAGGCTAGGTGGCAGGACGCGCCGTACCTCACCAGGCGCCTTGGCCTTCTTTCCCAGCTAGCCCTTAGGCGGATTTTCACCTTGCCAAGCTTCCAAGCCTTTTCCTTTTGTCGAATATGTAGTCGTGCCATCAATACCTTCCCGTGTCGTCTCCTCAAATCTTTATGATGATAACCGGGTCCCTTGTTTCCCCTGCAATCTTGGGCAACTGTTCAACTTCAATAATCATGACAGAATTTGAAGGTCTCACTTTGCATTTAAAGTGCCCCTTGATTCTCCCGCCATTAATTTTGTCTATCAATTGCTCTTTCCCAAGTCTTTTCATTGGATGCCCATTGCTCAAACTGCTTGGATCATGGGGATTGGACCGAGCAAGTAGATTCCAGTTGTTCTAGATTCTAATCGCCACATTTGCCTATATATAGGGCCTTCCCTTCCTCATTTTTTCCATATCCTGCTCTATGCTAGTTCCTTTGTCCCTTCTTGTCTTCCTTAGGCCACTAGTCTAGGTTCTATGGATATCTCCATGCTTCATCTTTTCTGTGCCAAAATGCTTCATTGTTTTCCCTTTATTCGACCTCGCAAGCTTGGTTCGTGAATGGTTGCAATATGTTCCTCTTTACTTTGCAGAAATGTGTCCTCTTTCTTCATTTTCCTTGTCCCAGGCAGCATGTTCGTACATAAATGCATTCTCTTTCATCATGCTTGGGGACATTGATGGAGCTCTCTTCGACTCGGTCGAACTACCTCCCCCTTTTGGATGCTCTCAATGTAGAAATCAACTCCAAGATGTTTCGATTCTTGGCGATTTCTTCTCTTGGTGTTGCTTTTTAGTTGATTTTCTTTTGATCGACCTTGGGTAGGGTGTAGCACCAGACTTCCTCGCAGCTTCTATTGGTTCTTCGTTTTGATGGAGATCTCTAGCCATCGCCTTCCCTAGAGAGTGTTGTTTGCCGTCGCTCCCTTGTGACATGTCCCCTGATTGGTTTGGTAGGAAGGAACAACTGATGAGGCCTTCGACTCCTAGCTTTTAGTGAGATATGATCTGGTCCGGTTCCTACTCGGCTAGGTGGTGCCCCCGGGTGAACGCCCTTGGTGCCGAGGTCCTGAGTTGTACTCTTTCTTTGTCTTGGAGCTTTTTGGTTGTATCTTGTCGCTCTGTCTTGGAGTTTTATGTTGTATCTTGTTATTTCAATAAAACTTCTATGCCTTTGTATTGTCGGGTTTACACATTCTTCGCATTCTTATCCTTGTGCCTCTGTTACACTTTCTATTCTTCTTCTTGCTTGGTATTGATAACCTATGACTTACTGTGATTCCATTGGACATCAGTAGGATCTTCATTCATCAGGCACTCTTCTGCTGCAATCCTCTGTCTTGTCGTTGAGGTTGATGCTTTACTTCGGGTGGTCATTGGACCTACGCACACTCCACTAGGGAGAGGTCGAGCTACCTCAACCAGTCTGCCTCTTTGATTCCCCTGAGGAGGAACTGCTTCGGGTGACATTGTAAGGTCATCTACTCTCTCACCATGATGGGAGTTGGGGTAGGTATTCGGACCACTTGGGGGCCAGATGGCCTTTGGCTTAGCCCTTCCTCTTGACTCCGAGGAGAGGTAGGTGGTTTAGGTAGTTTGGGACTATGCCCAGTCCCGCTAGTTGACATCACAAGGAAAGATAATATTTGGGTTAGGCTAGAGCTGTGCCCACTCTTCTTTTATAGTGGAGGTCAAGGTAGGTATTCGGGCCACCTGAGGGCTGGACCCGCTCTTTATAGCAAGAGAGGCAGAGTGGGTTTTGGCCCAACTCTTCCTCTCCACCCTGGGGAGAGTTAGGTTATTCGAATAATTTGAGATTGGATCCACTTTGGCCTATTGACGCTTGTAAGGAAGGTAACTCCAGCTTCTTTTTTGGGCAGCTGAGGATTGACCCACACTTCACTGCAGGAAGGATAAAGCAGCCTTAGGAATTACAACCATCCTTTTGGTACCCCACAAGAAGGTCAATTCGAACAGCAACATAACTGATCGCTCTTCCCTGCGATGGAAGTCGATGTAGGCATTTTGGCCACTGGGGGGGCAAGTTCTACTCTCTACTATGGGATGTTCTGTGGAGAGGTAGGTATTTGTGTAGGTTTTGACTGGACCTACTCTTGCTCATTAACATCTTAGGAAAGGTAAGATCTAAGCTAGGCTAGTGCTGGGCCCACTCTTCTTTGTGGCGGAGGTTGAGGTAAGTATTTGGGCCACTCGTGGGCTAGACTCGCTCTCTACCATGGGGCCCCACATAGAGGTAAGTATTCGGGCAGTTTCAGATTGGACCCGATCTGGCCTATTGATTCACACAAGAAAGGTAATCTTTGTTTTCAGGGGGCCAAGGGCCGACCTGCTCTCCGCCACAGGAAAGGGTTTATGCGGCCTTGGCCATTGTGCTCACCCTTTTGCAACCCATAGGGAGGTAACTTATTTAGAGCTCAATGTTGCGGGTCCACTCTTCACTGCGATGGGGGTCAAGGTAGGTATTCGATCTGCCCAGGGTTGGACCCACTCTTTACCGATGAAGAGGTTGGGCGGCCTTCGACTTAGCCCTTCCTCTTGACCCCACAATGAGGTAGGTATTTGGGCAGTTTGAGACTAGACCTGCTCCTACCCATTGGCATCACAATGAAGGTAAATGTCGGGTGAGAAAGTTGTTGTCCGTTGCTAACTTTGTTAAATAGGTCAATCTTATTTTTCTGAGGTGAATGTGGCATGGTTTCCTAAACATAATGAAAACATGAAGAAATCCCTTCATTAATCAATGCAAATTTATAGCGTTCGAGAAAGTTAAAAAAGAATGAAACTGAAGAGCAGAATTTGATTCTTGGAGTCTCTCCCTGCAATGGCTATCTCTAGCACCCTGCATCTCCCTTCATGTACTCCCTTTCTCCCCCCACGAGCCCAGCGGGGCGAGCCACGAGCTAAGGCCTGCATGCATTTTTTAGTTCTTGGATGTAACACTCGTGTGCCGTGACGTGCTCCCCTCGAACCTCTCCTAAGCCTCACAGAGTTGGGAACTTCATTTTAAGGTGGTAAGTGAAGGTGACTACCCGCAAACTATTGAGGGTGGGTCTGCCAATGATAGTGTTGTAGCACGGCGGGGCCTTCACTACTAGGAAATCAACCATGATGGTAGCAGTGTAGGTTGTAGTGCCTACGAGGATTGACAGCATGATTGTCCCCTCAGGATACACCATATCCCCAAAGAATCCCTTCAGCGGTGTAGGGCTGGTTGTAGTCGTGCAAAGTCAATTCCCATCCCGGTGAAAGCTTCCTAGAATCGAATGTCTGCAGAGCTACCGTTGTCGACAAGAATTCTTCGGGTGGTAGAGTTGGCCATTAGCATGGTTATAACCAGCGCATTGTCATGGAGGTACAACACCCTCTCTTCATCATTCTCCCCAGTGGAGACAATCGGAGTTGGCTCACTTCCTCGATACTTGACTGGGCAGTAGTTTGCTTAGTATACCTCATGATATCGAGCTCGTTATGCATGGGCCTTCCTATTGGAGGATGTGGTGCCTTCACCCGCAAAACCTTTGGCAATAGTCTAGATCTCTCCAAGAGGGGGGCCCTGCCGTGGTGGCAATCAGGGATGGTCATGCGGCTACTCTCACTCAGGTGGTTGTCTGCGTGGACTTTCTTCCTTCTAGCGTTTGTTGCTTTAGTTGAAGATTCTGTCCCTTCTTCCCTGATACTATCTACGAGGAGGGGAGTGACGCAGCTAGGCCCGCTCCGCACAATCTCCTTCTTCGCGGCAAGAGCTGCATGGCTCAATATTGTGGGAGGTAGACCTATGGTATATGTAGCTAATTACCATTGGCGACTTTGAGCTTTAGCAAAATCTAGCATTTCTAAAATGGCAAAAGACAAACAGTTTGGTTAAAGGGTGGTTCAGAACTACTCTATTTGAAGAAGTTCTCAGTATTGTAGTTGGACTTAGAACTGCCGCTAAAGTATGGCATGCACTAGTGCATACTTTTGCTTGTGTATCTTCATATCGAAGTCTTGCTCTCAAGCAAAGACTCACTTCCATCACTCATGGCTCAGACACTCTCAGTATATATCTAAGACATTTCAAAACCATTTGTGATGACCTAGTAGCCATTGGGAAATCTATACCAAACCATAACAAATCTTGGTGGCTTCTCAATGGCCTTTGTAAAGACTATGAGGTGTTTACAACCACCATGCTTCGTCCTCCCATCCCTTCTTATCCTGAAGTTGCCACACTTCTGGAAAGTTACAAAGATCGATACAAACTGAATGTACCATCATCCTCACCAATGGTTTTCTATGGCCAAAATGGATACAAGAACAAAAAGAATCAAGGAAACTCAACTTCCTTCAATTCTAACGGTCATGGCTGTGCTCAAGGAAATCAGGGACATCAATCTAGTTCAAAGTCTTCCTTCAACTAGGACACCACTATTTTGTGTTTTCCTATAACGTTCTTGGTCCATTGTGTGATACCTACTTCCCCAAGAAATACATGTAGAATATCAAGCAGCGAGTCTCGAGGGAACACTTTTTTTAAAAAAAAAAGTCAGGATCCCATGTACAGGAGGGATCCCTACCCTAAATATTATTAAAAGCTCTTACTTCTGGCGGAGGAATACCTTAGATACAAAAAACTTGGGAAAAAAAAAACATCACTTTTCTCTAATAACAACCATCCCCAACCTATCCATACGAATCAAACCTCTTAGCCTAACATATTCAAAATCCAACCCAGCAAATTCTGTGTTTACCCCAAAAGTCCCCTTCTTCGCTAAAAAGTCCGCAACCATATTAGCTTCTTGAAACACATGCCTAAACCGAGCATTAAACTCTCAGGATAACTCCTTTATCTCCTCCCAAAAGTCCTAAAGAAACCAAAGTCTACATATTCTAGAAGCAAGCCAATTCGTGATGACTGAAGAATCTGATTCTACCAAAACATTTTGCAATCTTAGATTTTTACAAAGCCTTAACCCATCTAACAACGCATGACATTCCGCAACTGTGTTTGTAGCAATCCCATAATGATGTGCAAATCCAGCAATAACTCTACCGTTGGAATCTCGTATAATACCCCCACCCCCTGACTCTCCCGGATTTAAACGAGCCCCACCATCAACATTCAATTTAACCATACCCCTTCTCGGCAACTCCCACTTCACATAGGTACTTTTTTTTTTTTATATATAGAAGCAACCGGAATATACAGTTCCTCCATAACTAAACGTTCATTTTTTTTCAAAACCTGAAAATTCTTCAGATTATAAGAACCATCCTTCATAATAATTTTCACTTGCTGAATAATAGCCTTAACCTGAAACGGAACCCCTTCCATCCTTGCCGAACACCTTGCTTTCCACAAACACCAAGTAATTACAATAGGTAACACACCACGGATCCATCCTGCTTGAGATTGTTTACTAGCTCGTTGCCACCAAAAAGACATCATCCCTTTCCAGTTTCTAATATGCGGCAACCTGATTTGGAATATTAGCAAAATATTTCCAAACCATTTGAGCATTCGGACCCTCACATAAAACATGCTGCAATGATTCAATATTATGAGATATACAACAATTGCATTTAGAGGCTAAAGGAATGACATTTTTTTTGGAATTTTGTCAAGCCACAACCACTTCTTCCACTCACAAGGTACTCCACGCTTCCTACATATTTCCCATGCTGATTTTGTAGTAAATTTTCCATCCAAAGAATGCTCCCACACAATCGCATCTAGCCTACCCTTTATACGCACACCAGCATCACAAATCTATTGTAATATATCTGGCGGAACCAGATAACGTAACACATCAATATTAGGGCCCCTCTCATCCACAACATCTGCAGGTAGCAAATCATTCCTCCCAATTACCGGGCACACATCCTGCAAAGGTTCACTCCCAATCCACCTATCCATCCAAAAATTAATGTTACCATTCCCAATCAACCACTTCGAATTCTGCATAATTTTCGGCATAACCTCCATTATTCCCTTCCAAAACCGTGACCCTTTTTTCATTTGCATAGCCTTATAAACATGCTCCCGGCGAAGATACTTTTTTTTTCGGAAAAAATTAGTCCACATCGAATCTCCCGTAATCAATTTCCAACCAAACTTCATAAACAAAGATTCCTGCACTTCCACCAAATCACGAATACCAAGACCCCCCTCCTCCACAGGCTTGCAAATCATATTCCAGGACACCCATTTCCGTTTTCTATTCTTCAAAGAAGAACCCCATAGAAAATCCGAAAATATTCTTTTAATCATCACAAAAACAGCTTTAGACACTTTCAGAACCGATAAGATGTGAATTGGCATGCTATTTAACACATGACGTAAAAGCAAAATCTTTCCACCAAAAGATAAAATCTTACTCTTCCATCCCGCTAGTTTTTTCTGAATCTTTGCCAAAACACCATCAAATAAATTTCTTTTTAGCCTTCCCACATATAGCGGAACTCCCAGATAAAGACACGGCCAATTCCCTTCTTCAAACCCGAACATCCCTTTAATATCATTCCTTCTATTCAAGGGCATATTATCAGAAAAAAAATAGTAGACTTACTTGGGCTAATTAATTGCCCTGAGATCATCTCATAACGGTGCAAGGTTGCCATGAGTCTTCTTATAGAAGCTTTTCCACCATTCGTAAAAATCAAAATATCATCCGCATAGAGTAAATGAGAAATCAGAGTACCTCCCCCCGGATGATATGGCTTAATAAGACCCAATCTGAAGTCCTGATGCAACATGCGCGAGAGAAGTTCTTACGACAAGATAAATAAATAAGGTGGTAAAGGATCACCTTGTCGTAAACCTCTCGAAGCCTGAAAAAAACCTTTTGAGCACCCATTCAGCATAACGGAATAGAAAGGAGAAGAAATAACATTGTACATTATATTCCTCCAATTTTCAGAAAATCCTAGCTGACGTAACACTTCAAGGAGATATTTCCAATTAACACGATCATAAGCCTTTGCAATATCTATTTTAAGCATCACATTACCCCTTCTTACCTTCCTATTCACCCCTTGAACCAATTCTTGTGCCAAGGCCATATTATCAAAAATACTCCAACCTGGAATGAACGCTGCCTATTCCTTAGAAATAATTTTTTCAAGAATAGGAGCCAAATGAGTAACAATAATTTTTGACATAATCTTATAAACCACCGAGCAAAGGCTAATAGGCCGAAATTAACCAAATCCAATAGGTTCTTCCACCTTAGGGATCAGAACCAAATTAGTAGCACCAAAAAACATAGTAAAAGGTTGTCCTTCAAACACTTCTTTTGCCATATCAATAAGATCATTTTTCACAACATCCCAAGCCAACGTAAAAAAAGAAGCAGCAAATCCATCCAACCCCGGACTACTATCCAAAAGAATAGACCGAAGAGCCCTTAGGACTTCTTCTTCTGATGGCACCTTGCACAAAGCATCATTCTCTTCTTGAGTAACCAATGGACTTAATAAATTAAAATCTAGCTCACTAGTATTCACGTCAGACCCATAAAAAATTCCTTGAAAAAACTGTATAGCCTTTATATGCACTGCCTCCGCAGAATCCAACCTCCTTCCATCCTCCAAAACCATGTTATCCACAAGTTTTTTCTTTTTTCACCCTCATCGCAACATGAAAGAACTTCGAGTTAGAGTCTCCTTCAACCAACCATTTTATACATGACTTCTGGCAAGCAAAAGTCTCCTCCCGATGTACCCAATGCAAATGAGTTTGTTTCGCATGTAACAGTTCATTTTCTACCCGAGTAGAAAAATTTCTTACTAACTCTTCCTCAAGGCACACTATATGGTCTTCAAGTTTATGTAACTCCATCTCTACCCGGCCAAATACTTCTCTATTCCATTTCACCAACTCACATTTTAGCCTTTTCAATTTTTTCCTAATCCAAACCATAGCACGTCCTTCCACCTCTTCCCCACAGCACTGTCTCACCAAAGGCAAAAACCCCTCATGGGATCCCCACATTCTCAGGAATCGAAATGGCTTCACAATATTTTGATTCTTCTTAAACAAATAAAACAGCGTAGGAGCATGATCTAAAGACGACCTCGGTAGATATCTATAATTCGACCCCTCAAATAAATTAAGGAATTGCAAATTAACCAAAATACGATCCAATCGAGCCCAAATAAGCCTCCCACCAATCCGACCATTACACCAAGATAATTGATTCCCTCTACATGGAGAATCAATTAAAGCACAATCATTTATCCACCTGTTAAAATCAGCTTTAGCCCGAGGAGCCTTAAAAACACCCCTAATCTTTTCAGTATCTACTCGAATAATATTAAAATCTCCCCCAATGAGCCAAGGAAGCCCATGAGGGTCTTGTCATCTGAGGTAATCCCATAATTCCACTCTTTTATCCCGTAAACAGCTAGCATAAACAAACAAACATAATATCCGAGACGACCCATACGAGAACCACCCAGAAATTGCTTGATCTGAACAAGAACTCATCTCAAACTCCAATTCATCCGCCCAAAACAACCAAATCTTCCCCCCCATTTCAGAATTATTCACAAAGGACATAAACCCCATCTATCTTGCCCAATGTCTACATTTATTAACCCCTAAAAAAGGTTCTAAAATCGCCACCACCAAAGGGCGACATTTATTCAAAATACGCCAAAGCCGATGTTTCGACGAAATAATACCCCTAATATTTCAAATCAAAATAGACATCAAATAAATCAAATAAATTTTTTGGAACGTGTACGCCGCTCCAGAGCAACAATCGATTTCTCTTTCCTCAACCCCTTCACCGTTTTTAACGGAATATGCATATCAGGATCCGAATCAAAAACTTTTGCCGCCAGTTCATTTAACTCACCATCTTGCTCTCCTTCCGAACCTGGTCTACAAGAATCCCCTCTCTCCAATACGTCAGATTGAGCAAAAAGTTCCCCTCTAGCCAAGCCACCAAGTTCAAATTCCAAAGTTTCATCTATCATACGCACTAAGCTTCTCGGACCAGCTTCCGTCGTTTTCAGTATTAACTCTGAATCTGAGCCTGAAGTATCTTCATCCGCAATATCACTCCATTTCGCGGGAATATCACTCTAATGGAAGTGCCTCTTTAAACAGCTCAATTAACATATTGGAAACCTTAATAAATAATCGGCACATTGATTTTATGTGAAGCAATCTTACTGTAAATGACAACTTACTGTGCTTTCTGCATCTTGGATATAGCTCACACTATGAATCATTCCACAAACATGCAAAAGTGTTATGGCCCGCATCATTTTAACTTGATATTTGTGTATCACCTTCATCGATAAACATATCCGTACCAAGGTCACCCATAATTTGCTCCATATCCTCATCGTATTCATTACCAACAACCTCTAGCAGTACATCTTCATTGATGTCTCCTTCTTCATGTGGAGGATTGAATGACGTTGGATATGGTTTGTCGTGTAAGACCTAATTAGTATAACCCTCATCAATACCTTTGACAAACAGATAATCTCTCACCAAGTCTATTTTGTGAGAGAGTAAATTCTTGCATTGTTGGCATGGACATCTAATATGCTTATCACTATCACATGTACCCATTATGAACTCCAAGAATTTCTTAACACTTTCAACATATACATTGTAATACTCACCCAATGGATCTCTAACTCATGCCTAATATCCTATTACAAACAATCATATGTGCATCAACAAACAAGTAAGCATGTATCACTTGTGCAATATGCCATGTTTCATCGGTTAGTTGGCCCTATCCCATTTGGGATTGTAAGATCATAGTCTCCAATCTATCAACTATTATCTGTCATGTCCAATGAAATTTTGGCAGTATCTCCCCATAGTTCTCCAAATATGCTTGTTTGGTCGTTGCACTAATGAGTAACACATCAATGCACCATAATTCAAACTGTATATCCAGAGAACAATAAGGGATGACTCTACCAAAATCATAATATTAGACACTAACAAATATAGTTTGATAGCTTATGAGAATGATCTTACAATCTCAAACTGTCTACTTAAGACAATTCAAGAGTTATCAATCAAGCATTCATTCGCATTGATAACTCTCGAATGAGTCTAAGGTTTGTTTTGATGAAATAAAAATACCAGATATGCTAACAGATATCAAACAACAACAACATGAGAGTAATACAACAAGACAACAATAACAATATTATTAATTTTATTAAGTATTTAGTACTATTTGAAAATACATTAATGTATTTAACCATTTGATAATTATGTTTTAACTATTTTTTCATAATCATTTTTAGACAACTATCCTTATGTATTTTAGAATCTATTTATAAATACATTAATGTACAAAGTATATTTTCTATATATAATGTGTATTAGTATTTTATGCAAGTTTACGTTTGAATGCTATAAACTAATGTACGAACGGAACTATCCTATTAAAACAATATCAAATACACATTTGAACGGATTCAACCTAAATTTCAGACATTTTCAAGAATAGAGAATAATATTCAAAAACAAACTCAAAAACAAGAACAATACAACAACAAACTCAATAAAACATTGCACAACAGTGTACTCAAACAAAAATGAGTGAACAAAGAGCATACCTGGGTTGAAGGAGATGAAAAATCATTGGGAGAAGAATGACCACAAGCTCCCCCAAAAATCAATGAACAAAGAAAATCAATGGGAGAAGAATGATTGAGTAATATGAAAAATGAAGGATTTAAGATTTGAGTTGAGGGAAAGAGGCACTGGATTGAAGGGGAGAGGGGCTGGTTTGAAGGAGTAATAGTCCCCTATCGGTATAAAGAAATATATAGTATCATATATAATAGACTATTAAGTAATATATACTATCATATATGTAGTATCATATATATAGTATCATATATAGTATCATCTAATTTTTTTGTGGTAACATATATATAGTATCATATTTATTATAGTAAAGTATTAAGGAATATATACTATCATATATATTACTAACAGTATAGACTATATAGGATAGTGTATAGTATATTATAATATTAATATTAATGTCGTAATCACTATATTGGTATAGTATTATATTACTCTTTTACTTTTCTATTGTATTGCTATTTTATTGCTTTATTTTTATTTTTATTTTTTGATAGCATACATAGCACTTTGTATTCATTTAACAGCAACAAATTACATCATCGATTTAGACCAAACAATTTGAGAGATACATTCAGGAAAAGAATCCCACCAAACTATCAAATCCTCTAAATGCTTAGCATATCTTGCTAAGGTGTGAGTTGCTCCATTTGCCATGCGCCCCTTATGTTGAATTGAACATCTTGGTATTTAATAATCAGTCCAAACCTTGATTGACTTACCATCCCCAACTCTCCATCTGCATCCTCTCAGCATATCAGCCTTTGCTCCCCAAATACCCCTCCAAACATATGAAGGAGTTCCCAGCCCTGAATTACTAAAAGTAGAGGAAGGGAAGTATCTTGCTTTGTATAGCTTATGCAAAAGTGTAGCCTCATCAATTATGATCCTCCAAGCTTGTTTTGCAAGAAGAGCTTGGTTAAAAATTTTCAAGTCTTTAAAATCCAGCCCTCCCAACAGCTTAGTCTTACTCATTCTCTTCCATCCTACCCATCTAATTTTCTGTTCCTCCTGCTTCTAGCCCCACCAAAAATTTGCCATTAGCTGTACCAATTCACTACAACGAGTAGATGGTAACTTGAAACAGCTCATAGTATAAGTAGGGATGGCCACTACAACAACCTTTAACAGCACTTCTTTACCTCCCTAGGACAATAACTTCTCTTTCCACCCTGTCTTCCCTCTTCCAACCATAGAAGGCAAACCAAGGTACTTGTCATATTGCTGAAATTGTTGAACTCCCCATAAACTCATAATCTCTTACTGTTTGCTGGGATTAACATTTTTACTGAAAATCATCGAAGTTTTTTCTGTATTGACCTTCTGTCCAGATGCCCTTTCATAAATGCCAAGTAAATGATGTATGTTCAAACAAGTCTGCACATTTGCCCTGCAAAACAACAAACAGTCATCTGCAAACATTATATGGTTCAACTTGGGAGCACGAGCACAAATATCTTCAACCCTTCGATCTGTTTTGATGTTTCAGCCTGTTGCAGAAGGATAATTAAACCCTCAGTACATAGAAGGAACAAGTAAGGAGATAACAGATCTCCTTGCTTAATCCCTCGAGTTGGAAACAATGGACCCTTTGGTTCACCATTATAGAAAAAGAAACAGATTTAACACACCCCATAACCAACTTAATCCACCTATCATGAAACCCCATCCTATCCATCACAACTTCTAAGAAGCTCCATTCCACCCTATCATAAGCTTTACTCATATCAAAGCTTTAAGGACATAAATCCTTTCCTTCCATTCCTTTTCTGTCTCATAAAATGCACCAACTCATAAGCAACTAGTATGTTATCTGTTCTCAATCTTCCAGGTACAAAGGCTAATTGTGACTTAGAAATAACAGTTGGCAAGATCTCTTTAAGCCTATTAGCTAAGACCTTAGAGATCAATTTATAAAGGACATAAGCTAATAAGCCTATAATCTGTAATCATCTTAGGCTATTTCTTCTTTGGGATCAAAGTAATGTAATGTGATTTAAGTCATGAGGAAACTGTCCTTGATTGAGAGCCAATAGAATTGCTCGAGTAACATCCTTACCAACAACAGACCAATACTTGAATTGTACCATTTAATGGATAATTTAAATGAACTTAAAAGAAAACAATAATTAATGAAACAAGATTATAATGTAATGATGACTAAATATCGTATATTTCAAAGTAGACAATCAACTATAATAGAATGGGAAGATCAATGCAACTTCTGAAGAGTAGAAATTAAGTATAAGAAACCATCTAAGTATTATTGCTTTATAAAAAAATAATAATAATTCACAAATACATATTTTAAGCAATGATAACCTAAATAAAAGAAAATGAAATATATTAGGAGTTTTGTGTTGATAAACTATGAAAATTCGTTGACCAACCCATTTATGCTAGAGAAGCTTTAAGGTCGGTCCCGTTGGTTCAAGATCTTGATGTACATATTTCTCTTTGAATATGGAAAATCTTTACTTTAAAAATTTGTCTCAGTGAATTCTTTATTTAAATCTGATGAATCCACCACTAATATACCTATAGAATATGAACTTAATAACATTAACCAAGAAGACTATAATATAATAGATATAGAAAGAAATTTACAAGACTAGATAATTCCTATTATTCCTAAAAACAAAATATACATACAATCCACTTTTTCTTCTAAATTATCATTTATTACTAATTATATTATTAAAACGGTAAAAAAAACTATTAGTTTAAATAATGATTATGAATCATTACAATAATTAACAAAATAGGCTATTAAACACAATAAAGAACAAAAATATTCTTTTACACATATTGGATTAGTACAAGTAGCTATAAAACCACTCACCAGAAATGGATCAAATGCCTTAGTATTACTCTGTCTAAGAGATGGAAGACATTATAATTTTCATGATTCATTACTTGGTATGGTCGAATCTAACATGTTTCAAGGTACAATTTATTTCAATTATATCCTAATTATTCACTTTCATTATTTGATACTAAAATTTTACATGTTTTAACATTAAATATTAAAACAAATGGTTATCATATGATAAAAGGATCACATCATTTAACTGTAGTATATAAAATCCATTATAAACTATTGAAAACAATATTAGAGCCACAAACTCTTATTACAAGTCCAAAATGCTATAAATTATTATTACAATCTAGCACACCAAATTCCAGCATACAAATTCCTAAATAGATTAATTGGAATCAAATTACTCTCCCTAATGAATAGTAGTTAAAAAATATTATTCCATTACCTAAAATAGAAAAAAATTCTAAAGATAATCTAGATTATATAGATAAGAAAAGGACGGAACAGTCCAAATTGCCTTTCAACCTTTTAGAAGATCATTTTCACAGTCACAATATTCTTCACGAGCACGCTCTAGTTATTATACACCCAGATTTGTTCTTACTTCAATTTCTAGGAATAGATCTCAAAATTTTGAGACCAGATCTCAAAATTTTGATACTCAGATCTGGGAAGTATTTCTTGGAAATATTATTGATACACCAATATATACTATTAATCATCCTACTATAACATCCACCTCTCAAAATCTCTATCAGGTAAAAGAACATTCTTCTCCAACATATTCACAAGTAGTTAAAGATGATACTCAAATATTCACACTGAGTAAAGAAGAATTTAAAATTAATAGAAAATATCTTAAACAATATTATATGAAAGAATAAAATAAACAAAAAATATTAGTATTTTTCTCAACTTTCACAAAAATAGAAAGAGATTATATTCAAGGAAAATATTATGAGTACTTAGAAAATATACAAATTAATATACCTTTCTTTACATGGTTTGAAATATATAAGTTAAATCAATTATCAACCATAAATAAGACTAATAATCAAATCATTTATGAAGAATATCTCACTTTTGAACCTATTAAGTACAACCAAAGAAGTACTCAAATATTAGCCTCACTAATAAAGAAATATAATTCTACGAAAGAAAATTAAAAATACTAATAATATTCAACAAAATAATTATACCAATTTATATTTAAAAACTATTAGTAAACAAATAAAAAGAATTTAAATCCAAATATCTCCTATTAATCCTACTAGTAAAGAAATAAAAGAAACCCCTTTATTTATTTATCATGAAATCCCATCTCACTTAAAACCCAATTTTTCTAAAATCAAAGATGATTTATTAAAACCATGTAAAGAAATATTACTAATACCGCATCTACTTCAAAATAATCTCATATTAATGTATTAAGTAAGACAAACTCGCCTTATTTATCTAATTATGAAATTAGTAATATTGAAAATCAATTTAAAAATTTAGATTTACAATTAAATAAAATTAGAGGTGATCATGTAAATCGAAGAAAGGGAATATATAGCAAGATCTGTTTTTTCATCAGATGTACTATATGAATGGAATATAGATGAATTATCTGAATACGAAATATTAAATCATTTCCAAAAAATGATTATGTTTGCTAATGTTTATAAAAGAAATGAAAAATAGATCATCAAATAGCTCATATTATTGTCATAGGTTTTACTAGCCAATTAAAAATATTATCCCAATATAAACATGATGAAAATATGCAAATTATTAAAATAGAAAATGGTCAATAATTAGAAGATGTTGTTAACACTTTAATATTTATACTAACCAAACATTTTGTTGGTGATCCTATTCAATTCAAAGAAAGAACTAATGATTTGTTAATTAATTTAAGATGTCTTCAATTATTTAATTTCATTGGTATAAATATGTATATCTAACTAAAGTTATAATAAAAAATGAGTGTCAACAACCATACTTAAAGAAAATTTTCATAGCCGAACTTCCATATTACTTCGCCCCAAAGGATTAAGAATCATTAATAAAACCAAATGGTACTATTGATTTTATTAATCTCACATATGGTGATATCATAACTACTATTAATAGAACTGGTTTAATTATGTGTAACAATCTAAGATTAAAAAAGCAAAGGGATAAAAAGAAATTTGCTAAGAAATAATTAGGTACTTTTTGTGAATAGTTTGGGTATACTCCTTTATTGGCTCCTTCTAGAAATATAAAAAGAGAAAAAGATTAACTTATAAGAATTATTCTAACCAAAAATGATAATATAAAAACCCTTATAAAAAGACAAAAGATAAACAAATATATAATAAACCTATAAAAAGTACAAAAAAGTATAATAAAAAGAAAAAATAAATTGTTTATTATAAATGTAGAAAAATTGGACATTACAAGTCAAATTATAAGGTTAAGCAACAGATTAATGAATTAGATATATCTGAAACATTAAAGGAAAAAATTATTAAATATTTTTATAATTCCTTTAAGTGAAGAAGAAAAGGTTATTCGGAAGAAGAAATTTATCAATTAAAAGAATCAAACCTCTCAGAACAATATTCTAATAGTAAATTAGAAGAAGACAAGGTACATGTTTATAATTGCTTAGATAAGAATAATTGCATTTGTAATAAAACCATTAATGTTATTTCAAAACATGAAGATATTATATTATAATTAATTGATAAAATTAATGATCCACAAGAAAAGAAGATTATTTAGCAAAATTAAAAGCTACTTTCACTAATCATACTACTTCAACACCATCAACATATAATTTTTCAGAGATAGTAAACAAATTTAAAACAGAAATACAAAAAGTTACATTACAAGACTTACAACAAGTGTGATGACCTGCTTTTACGTGTATTTTCACTGAATGAATGTTTTTAATTTAATTAATATATTGGTTTATTTATTTTAAATTAATGTATTTTAATTGGCTTTTAATTTATTTGATGTTGTGTTTAATTTATTTTAGTCATTTTATGTTTTTAATATCGTTTTCGGCGGAACAGTTTTTGGATTCCGGAGTGAGGATTAGACCTCATTTCTTTTCTTTTCTCTTTTCTTTTTCCCTTTTCCTTTTTTTCTTTTTCTTCTTTTCTTTCCTTCTTCTTTCTTTTTCTTCTACTTTCTTCCCGTTTCCTCTCTTCCCCACATGCTGCCTTCTTTTTCCCCTTACCGCCGCCGCCACTTCGGCCTCCCATTGCGCCGCCGTCCAGTGGCTGTGTCATACACCACCCCCACCATTCTCTTCCCCTCCCACCAGAGTTCATCCTCACCAATTTTTAGAGCCATCGGACCAGCCGTTAGCCGCCACGCACGGTTGGAAGTCACGGCCTCAACCCTGTTTTTCTCCCCTGTCGCTAATTTCTTTCTCCGCCCAGAACCGCCACTCGCCGGCAGCTTGGCCTACACCACCCACCCAGTTTTCTTCCTCTCTCACCGGTGAACATTCCCACCAAGTTTCACCTCTATCCGAGCCGCCGTTAGCCACCACGAGCTCCTCTAAGCTACATGGTTTTTCACCGATTCCGCGCCGTCGCACCACCTCCGGCCACCATCTCTTCACAGCTTCTTCCCCTACCTCTTGCCGACCTAACCCACCTAATTTCGGCCTCGATCCGTTGCCGGAGCAGCACCCACGAGCTCAACTCCGATTTGGGCTTTTTCCGCTTCCATCACCGTTTCCACCGCCACCCAGGCCAAATCTCACTTCCTTTAGCTTCATAAATATCTCAAGGCCATTCCCTATCAATTTTGAGTCGTGGTTTGTCCCCGTTCGAAAGTGGATAATTTATTACCCACGGCCACAGTGTGAAATACACTGTTTACAACACCGAGAGCTTTCAAAAAATACCTTATAGCGCTGTAAGTATTTTCCAAACTCTACTTTTAGATTTAAATATATTTTGCTCTTACAATAAATTATCTGGTTGGTTGGTTGATTCCGGATTGAGTCCGAGGAGTTCGGGGGTCTGATGGATTGAGGACGGAGCTGATTGTTTGGTTGTTATTGATGTTTGGATCAAGTTGGTTAACTTGTGTGATTTTAATTGCATGGCTTTATGCATGCATATTCATGTGTTATTTATTGAAAATGGGATTTTCATGAGTTAAATGGATTTTCGGGTGCATGTGTACCACGACCCAAGCTGGGATAGGGTATTATCTCGGTGAAGCTCCTCTAGTCACTCGGGAGGGTAATATACTAAGTGACGTCCCCTGAGTCGAAGCTTGGCTACGAACGCGTGGGGCACGGAACTGAGCGGCGACGGGAGCGGGGCTTAGAGGATGCTTGGCTACGAATGCGCCGGGCGTGGAACTAGGCATCGCTCTATGCACCGACTCCGTGGCCCTTTGCTGGCAAGGGCTAGAGGATGCTTGGCTACGAACGCACGGGGAGCGGAACTGGACATCGCTCGTCTAGAGGATGCTTGGCTACGAATGCGCGGGACGCGGAACTGGGCATCACTCGTTTATGTGTCATACGCGTGGTGGATACCCGCGGTGTGGCGCAGGAGCCAGGGTGTGCGGATGACCCCTAGGGGAGGTCATGGTGCATACAGTTTATTTGGTTAATGGATTGAGTTGTATATGGGCCAAATGGACTTTTGGCGTGATATTTGAAAAGGTTATGTTTTGGGCCAAATGGGATTTTTGGCGTGCGTGGAAAAAATATGGTTTTGTGGGTTTTGTGCATTGCATTCTTTTATGCATATTGTTTGAGTTATCATATATTTTTATCTAGTGGTATTTGGATCTTAATTACCTGCAGCACCATTTTGATACCATAGATTTTGATGTAGGGATCGAGGAGGAGGAGGAGGCTGAGCCCGAGGAGGCGGCTCCGCCGGAGTATTGAGTTGGAGTTTATGCCTTGTAGTTGGTTTTGAAACAATATTTGTATTTGTAATATTTTATTATGTATGATTTGAACAGCTTTGTATTAAACTATGAAAAAATTCTGGCACTTAGTTATATGTCTTTGCTATCCGCTGCGTGTCTCTTCGTGCACTTTTGTTGCTTACACACACTTGGCACTCGTCGATAGGATGGGGACCCGTGTTGTCACCATCCGGACGTCTCGATTTCCCCGTGCCCGTGCGTGGGGATTTGGGGGCGTCACAGGTGGTATCAAAGCGGATTGGCTCTGGGTAAAACCACATGTCCCGTAGGTAGTACCAGAATGTTTTTAAAGTTGTGTTTTAAAATTTATTTTAAGTAAAGTTGCTATTTGACGTGTTTTATTTGTTTTGAATTTGTTTGAGCTTGTTTGCTTGTTTTTATTTATTTAGTTATGTTATTGCATGCTGGTTTCTTTTGTTTTCTTGTTATGTGGTTTTGGTTTTATGTTGTTGGTTTTATTCATTTTTCTTAAAGGGGGTCAAGGCTTGTGTTGTGGCAGGAAGGCGGTATAATCGAGGATACTATTATTAGGCATGAACATTTAGTGTAGTAGGTTTGAATTTTTAGCGATGTGGTTTGCTTGTATGATGTTGAGGTTTGAAGGGAATGTCATGGTTTAAATAATCTTTGTAAAGTGGGAACTCACGTAGCAATGAGGAGAGGAATTAGCTTTAAGTCGCTTAAGATGATTGAGGTCAAGGTTTTGTAGAATTTATGTAACGAGGCTATAAGATAGGAGAGTGTAGGTTCAGCGAACTTTAAGGATGTGTTTAAGGGAATTTATTTAAGGTTTGCGACCAGATATATGCAAAATGGTAGTTTGCCACCGGATTTCAACTTTTCAGGAATTAGTTTATTTGGCCACTCTAGCAGAGCGTGAGGTTAGTTTGAGTGTGAACACCCCTCTAGGTCAGAAGAGGCTGAACACTAATGGTGAAGGAAGCAGTTCTGGATCGCCACAAAAGTTTATGCAGAGGACAGGAATCCGATCGTTGGCAGCCCCCGGTGTGCGTATGGGAGGCCGAGTTCCAGTTTGTGGCATATGTAATAGAGCTCATGGAGGCGAGTGTCGTCTTGGTAGTAACTAATGTTTTGAATGCGGTCAAACAAGGCATTTTGCTCATGAGTGCCCTAGTCAAGTTCAAGAAAGCCGTGGAGCTCGTCGCAATGGTAGAACTAACCAGAGGCAATTGGCTCGGGCTCGAATGTACGCAATGACTCTTGGTACTGTTGGAGGCGAGGTTACGGAGACTCAGAATGCTAGAGTCATGGTATGATCTGGGTGATCTTTTAGGGAAGTAGAATAATTGAGTTCTTTGGTTCCGTGGAGTTTATGAAATGGTCTATAATGTTGTAGGTTGTAAGTTCAACAAATTTCAAGGATAGATTTTATGAGGTTACAACAAATTTTTAAAGTCTGGGGCCTTATAGATTTTAGGAAATAAGTTTATGGTAATTAAGGTGTTAGGTTCGACAAGCTTTGGGGGGAAATAATTAAATTTCGAGTTTTAGATTTCGTGATTCGGAGGAGTAATTAGGTGGCAATTGGGGCTTTAGATTTTACAAGCTTTTAAGGTGAATGTTTTGAATTAAAGCCACCAATCTTGAGAATTTCAGAAAATGATTTATTATCCATTAATGTTTTAGAATTTGAAAGATTTGAGAAGTCGATTTTTCTATTATGGGAGGTAAGTTCTTTGATCTTAGAGGTTCCGGAAGATGACTCTTATTTGATTTAAGGTTTCAGAATTACAGAGTTGAAGGACTGATTTATAATAAGAATTGAGTTCTTAGTTTTACAGACTTAGTGCTGTAGCTTGATCTACTCTAGTGGGTGATTAGTTTGTAACCATTAAAATTAGGTTGATTAGAGTTGAGTTATTGATATGAAAATTTTTCTAGAGTAGATTTCTTTGAGGATTGGAGGTAATGATCTAGTCCGTGTATTTCTTTGAGGATTGAAGATATCGAGCTAGTTTAGAAAATAATTATTGTTAACTCGAGGTTGTAGTAGCAGATTTTAGGAAATGATTTTTATCGATTCGAAAGATATAGGTCTATCAGGGTGTTGGAAATAGTAGATTTGGTGTTGGTATTGAATACGATTGAATTTGAGGTTATATGATCCGTAGACTTTTGGGAATGGATTCTTAGCAGGTTTAAGGTCATTCTCGGTACCAAACTTTAAGCAATGGCTAGTTGCTGATTTAAGGATATAAGTTGAGTAGATTTAGGAATGATTCTTGCTGAGTTGAGGATATAAGTCCAGATGATGGAAATGTGATAATGGATCACTTGTACGTTTGAATGATTTTTGGTGTTGGCTAAGAGTGCATGGGATCGATGAGTAGTAATGGTACGTATGTATGGATTTCGGAGAGTGCTGGTCCTAGTCTCATCTATTTTTGGCTTGGTAGGAGTTGAAGAGGAATCTGTGTGGTAATATTAAATTCAAGAGATTTTTTGGCTTTGAGTTATTTGGTAAGTTGAACGGAATGTGCAGTCGAAGCGGATTACCCATTGGGATGGTGGTTTGAAACGACCGTTGTGTTTATCTTGAGAATTAATTGCGACTTGAAGTCATAGGAATTTAAATTGGTGAGGCTATACTTTTCTTTGGAGATCAAGTATCCAGTTGGGAGAATTGGGGATATGGTTATTTAACTTGAAAAGAGATCGTTAGGTCACCATGTGTAGTGTATGAAGTAATAAATATTGGAAGTTGAAACTTATGCATCAAAGGTGGGTAGCATAATCACATGTATGAAGTAATAAAGCAGTAGGATCCATGAGTGTTGCTTAATAGTTTTTGATGGATTGAAGATTCAAACAGTATGGCCTGTCTTGAGATTTATTTGTGAAGTGTTATTGAAGGAATTAGTTGTACTAAAACTAGAGTTTTTGAGAGTACAAGTAGGTGGGTGAGTTACCATGAGCATTTCGATTATGCCTAGGTGAAGTCAATGGTAGTTTATAGTGAGTTAGTTATTGCAAGATTTGATGATTATTCAAAATATAGGTAATGAGCTTGAAGTGTGGGATATCGGATAGAAGTTGTAGGCGCTCTCGTTGGTTGGCCGAGAGAGACTTGGGCCTTTTGGAGATGTTCCTTATCTTTAGAAGAGATAGGTGTATTTTGGGATGATGTTATGTGTTTTCAAATTGGGACCTGGAGGTTGATTAGTACTGGTTTCTGTCATCAATCAATGAGTGTATTTTTTGCAGAATGTTGGTTTTCGTTTGGGGCAGCGATGGCCAACTGAGGAATGAGTGGAGATTTGTGGTTTTGGAGGCATACGATTTTCTATGGAAATGTGGTAAAGGTTTTCTTGTGATTAGGTGTAAATTGAGCTTGTACTTCATGATATTAATTTTTGAGGATATAGCCTTTAAGTATTTTGATGAGTTATCAGAGTGCGCGCGAAAGCATGATTTTTGGAGATGCTTAGAAGTTCAATATTTGTATCGACTTTGAAGATTTAGTAGTGATTCGAAGTTTTGATGGGAGATTAATCATTTGGTCGTGCAATTTGGTGTGACTAATAGGTTACCAAAGTTGGAATAGGATGAAAATTTGGAAGGTAAAGCAGAGACGTCGTCAATATTAGCAATCTATGGTGTGAAGATAATAACTATTGGAATTTGTTGGGATGAAGTCGGGGAGAATAAAATTATTGGGCCTGAAATAATTCAAGAGATGCAAGGCCAAGTTCGGATCATAAGGGATAAAATGGCAGTAGCTCAGAGTCGTCAGAAAAGCTACGTTGATACCAGGAGGAGAGAGTTATCTTTTGAAGAAGGTGATTGGGTTTATCTAAAGGTCTCTCCCATGAAAGGAGTTAAGTGTTTTGGTAGAAAGAGGAAACTGGATCCGAGGTATGTCGGCCCTTTTCAGATTTTGGAGAAGGTAGGGTTTTTGGCGGAACAGTTTTTGGATTCCGAAGTGAGGACTGGACCTCATTTCTTTTCTTTTCTCTTTTCTTTTTCCCTTTTCCTTTTTTTCTTTTTCTTCTTTTCTTTCCTTCTTCTTTCTTTTTCTTTTTCTTTCTTCCCCATGCGCTGCCTTCTTTTTCCCCTTACCGCCACTGCCACTTCGGCCGCCCATTGCGCCGCCGTCCGGTGGCTGTGTCGTACACCACCCCCACCATTCTCGTCCCCTCCCACCAGAGTTCATCCCCACCAATTTTCAGAGTCATCGGACCAGCCGTTAGCCGCCACGCACGGTTGGAAGTCACGGCCTCAACCCTGTTTTTCTCCCCTGTCGCCAGTTTCTTTCTCCGCCCAGAACTGCCACTCGCTGGCGGCGTGGCCTACACCACCCACCCAGTTTTCTTCCCCTCTCACTAGTGAACATCCCCACCAAGTTTCACCTCCATCCGAGCTGCCCTTAGCCACCACGAGCTCCTCCAAGCCACACGATTTTTCACCGATTCCGGCGCCGTCGCACCACCTCCGGCCACAATCTCTTCACAGCTTCTTCCCCTACCTCTTACCGACCTAACCCACCTAATTTATGCCCCGATCCGTTGCCGGAGCAGCTCCCACGAGCTCAACTCCGATTTGGGCTTTTTCCACTTCCATCGCCGTTTCCACCGCCACCCACGGCCAAATCTCACTTCCTTTAGCTTCATAAATATCTCAAGGCCATTCCCTATCAATTTCGTGCCTTGGTTTGTCCCCATTCGAAAGTGCGTAATTTATTACCCACGGCCACAGTGTGAAATACATTGTTACGTTGCTTTTCCTCTGCCATTTGCAACGCCGCGAGCTTTCGAAAAATACCTTATAACACTGTAAGTATTTTCCAAACTCTACTTTTAGATTTAAATATATTTTGCTTTTACAATAAATTATCTAGTTGGTTGGTTGATTCCGGACTGAGTCTGAGGAGTTCGGGGGTTGGATGGATTGAGGACGGAGCTGATTGTTTGGTTGTTATTGATGTTTGGATCATGTTGGTTAACTTGTGTGATTTTAATTGCATGGCTTTGTGCATGCATATTCATGTGTTATTTATTGAAAATGGGATTTTCATGAGTTAAATGGATTTTCGGGTGCGTGTGTACCACGACCCAAGCCGGGATAGGGTATTATCTCGGTGGAGCTCCTTTGGTCACTTGAGAGCGTAATATATTGAGTGACGTCCCCTGAGTCGAAGCTTGGCTACGAACGCGCGGGGCGCGGAACTAAGCAACGACAGGAGCGGGAGCTAGAGGATGCTTGGCTACGAACGTGCCGGGCGCGGAACTAGGCATCGCTCTATGCACCGACTCCGTGGCCCTTCGCCGGCGAGGGCTAGAGGATGTTTGGCTACGAATGCGCGGGGCGCGGAACTGGACATCGCTCGTCTAGAGGATGTTTGGCTACGAAAGTGCGGGGTGCGAAACTGGGCATCGCTCGTTTATGTGTCATACGCGTGGTGGATACCCGCGGTGTGGCGCAGGAGCCAGGGTGTGTGGATGACCCCTAGGGGAGGTCATGGTGCATATGGTTTATTTGGTTAATGGATTGAGTTGGATATGGGCCAAATGGACTTTTGGCGTGATATTTGAAAAGGTTATGTTTTGGGCCAAATGGGATTTTTGGTGTGCATGGAAAAAATATGGTTTTGTAGGTTTTGTGCATTGCATTCTTTTATGCATATTGTTTGAGTTATCATATGTTTTTATCTAGTGGTATTTGGATCTTACTTACCTGCGGCACCATTTTGGTACCGTAGATTTTGATGTAGGGATCGAGGAGGAGGAGGAGGCTGAGCCCAAGGAGGCGGCTCTGCCGGAGTATTGAGTTGGAGTTTATGCCTTGTAGTTGGTTTTGAAACAATATTTGTATTTGTAATATTTTATTATGTATGATTTGAACAGCTTTGTAATAAACTATGAAAAAATTCTGGTACTTAGTTATATATCTTTGCTATCCGCTGCGTATCTCTTCTTGCACTTTTGTTGCTTACACACACTTGGCACTCGTCGATAGGATGGGGACCCATGTTGTCACCATCCGGACGTCTCGATTTCCCCGTGTTCGTGCGTGGGGATTTGGGGGCGTCACAACAAGAGATTAATGAAATAAAACAAGAAATTAAAATTTTGAAAGCTTCTAATATTAAACTTGAATGCTCAAATGAACAATTATTACAAGAAATCATATTATTAAAAATAGATAAAAATATTAATGCTCCTGATAAAGAACAAGGAGAATATTGAATGATAATTATTAAAGATGAAACAAATAATTTTATTAATATCCTTGATAAAATAAATTTTCAAAAATGGTATATAGAAGTAACAGTGTCTAATAATCAAAAATGTTCTTTTACAACAATTGCCCTATTAGACACAGGAATAGATTTAAATTGTATACTACAAGGATTAATACCTTTCAAATATTTTTGAAAAAACAAAAGAAATATTATTTCAAGCTAATGGAACAAAATTAAATATAAGTTATAAATTATCTGATGCACATATTTTTAATAGTGGAATTTGTTTTAAAACAACATTTATTTTTGTAAAAAATATTAACACCAAAATAATTTTGGAAAATCTATTTCTTGCCTTGCTTTACACCTTCTATATAGCAGAAGAAGGAATTTCTACCAAAATATTAGGCCAAAAAATTCAATTTAAATTCTTGTTTCCTTCAATTTCAAAAGAAATTAATTCTCTAAAAGAAGTTTCATTAACTAAAGAAATTTATTTTTTAACAAAAAAATAAGATTAAAATAAAAGAGAAATAGATAAATTACTTAAAGCAAGAATTAAAATACAAAAGAATTGAAGTACAATTAAAATATCCATTATTAATTCAAAAAATGAAAAAGAAGTATGCTCTGACTTGCCTAATGCTTTTTAGGGTAGAAAACAATATATAGTTGAATTACCTTATGAAAAAGAATTTTCTGAAAAGGATATTCCTTCTAAAGCTAAACCAATTCAAATTAATAATGAATTATTGGAATTCTGTAAAAAAGAAATTAATGATTTATTATCAAAATGATTAATTAGAAAAAGTAAATTACCATAGAATTGTGCAGCTTTTTCCATCCAAAAATAAGCAAAATTGGAACGAGGAGTTTCTCAATTAGTTATTAACTATAAGCCATTAAGTAAAGTATTACAATGGATTAGATATTTGATTCCTAATAAAAAAAGATTTATTATCTCATCTTTATGATACTACTGTATTTTCAAAATTTGATATGAAAAGCGGATTTTGACAAATCCAAATTGCTGAAAAGGATAGATATAAAATGGCATTAACAATCCCATTTGGAAATTATGAATAAAATATTATACCATTTGGATTAAAAAATGCTCCTAGTGAATTTCAAAATATTATGAATGAAATATTTACTCATTTCTCTCATTTTTCAATAGTTTATATAGATGGTGTATTAATTTTTTTTTTCATATATTGAACAACATTAGAAATATTTAAATACTTTTATTCAAATTATTAAACAAAACAGATTAGTTGTTTCATAACCTAAAATAAAATTATTCCAAAATAAAATTAGATTTATTGGATATAATATCTATCAAGGAACTATTACACCAATTAGTTGAGTAATAGAATTTGTTAATAAATTTCCTAATGAAATAAAAGATAAGCAACAATTACAAAAAATTTTAGGAAGCCTTAATTATGTTGCTGATTTTTATTAATCTCTCAGACCATTATGCAAACAATTATTTAAAAGATTAAAAAAGAATCCACCTCCATGGACTGAAAAGCATACAAATATTAAAAAATAGATAAAATTCTATGTTAAGAAATTACCATGCTCAGGACTCTCATCTCCTCATACTTTTAAAATTGGTGAAACAGATACCTTTGATCTTGGTTATGGAAGAATTATGAAACAAAAATTATCAAATGATTCTGAACAAATTATTTGATTCCATTTAGGATATTGGAATCCTACCCAAAAGAATTACAGTACTATTAAAAAAGAAATTTTAGCTACTGTATTATGTATTTCTAAATTTCAAGATGATTTGTTGAATAAAATTATTTTACTTAGAATAGATTGTAAATCAGCTAAGGAAGTTTTGATTAAAAATGTGAAAAACTTGGCTGCTAAACAAATATATGCTAGATGGCAAGCTATTTTAAGTATTTTTTATTTTGATATTGAATCTATGAAGGAAAATCCAATTCTCTTCCTAATTTTCTATCCCAAGAATTTCTAAAGGGAAAATCATATCATCCTCAAAATCAAGAATAAAGTTCAAATCTTCTTATGCTGGGCCACCGTCTCCTCCCTATCATTCACCTTGTCCTTCTGCCACTCCAAAACCATACATAGTATTGTAGATATTACCACAAAATTTTAGGCCATCTTACAATCTATTTTGACTATTAGCTTATCAAAAATTACTAACATATTCCAATGTTATTTCTCCTTCTTCCTGTACCTATTCTCAAATTATTGATCCTCCACTATTATCTCAGCCTTTTACATCTCCTATTATCATTATGACCCACTGGCATTCAGTCTTCCCTATTAAGTCTGAATTCCAGCACCTGCCTGATCCTCAAAAATTATTTGATACTTTTATCTTACCAAACTAGCATTATATTCCACAAAATATTAAGAAAATTCAGAATTTTTATGAATTCATATTAGTAGATACATATTCCATTATTTTAAGTGAAATCCTTTACTCTCTCCAAACTTAACATTTTCCACCCTCATCTCCAATTATTGCATTTCACAAAGTTACCATTAAACAAGTCCTTCCTCAATTGGGAACAACGGAGAAAAAGTTCCTATTTAACATGGAAATTTTCTCAACTTTATAATCCACATTATTTTGATTATTATAATTACCAATAAGCATGGACAAAACTATTTTTTAAGCAAAATAAAAATTTGAGTCATTCCTGATTTATCTATTTTGATAAATTACAGGAAATTAAGACACTCACACGATGGTTTCTACTATGGTGGGAATAATATAGACCTGAATCCCTTCTTATTCCAATCCCTTTCCAAGAAAGTCTTCAGATTTTCACTTTACTAAATGATTGTCTACCATCTTTAGTGCATTATCCACCACTTCTTCTCTTTTTCCTCAAAACAAAATAAAATTAGATTATGAAGTGGGAATATGTCATTAAACCTCATCCCTCTCTTAAAAACATTATGTTCATGGCCTGCCAAGTCTTTGTCAAATGGTGGAAAAAATATAATTATGACTATGTTGTAAAAATATTTTCAAAAATTACCAAAACCCCTGAAGTTCTTGTCCAAAGGAGTAGATTTTCGGCTCAACTAGTATCCACTACCAGAAAAAAGGATTTGAAAAAAATTAGCTGAGGCAATGTTACAAGTTTCAGTCAGTAATGATGAAAAAGATCCAGAGTATCAAGACATATTACCCCCATTATAGCAAGCAGCAGCATCATCACCAGTCCAACATGCCTCTCCTTCTCAATAGGCCTTTCCTTCTTAGGCCAACTCAGCTTATTATCCATATTTGATGCACTCTCAAGATCCATTTGATCAGGAACTTGCAAATTATGATCCGAAGATTATGTGATTACAGAAGATTATTGCTCCTTCAATTATTTGACATGACAAATTAAATATGTCAAAAGCATTATCTCTTCAAAAGTTAAAGACAGGCAACTTCTTCTATTATCAAGATCATTGTCTACTAATTTTATCAAATTATTGTTTAAAAGACAAGACAAGAGTTATTGAAGTTACTATTTAAAGTCAAAACAAATGACTTCGTCTAGAATTATTGTCCACTAAAGGACAAACCACACTTTGTTCATTTTAAGCCTATGTAAGATGTTAGGCAAAAGTCCCCACGTTTGAAATCCATCCAACACCGTCCGTTGCCAGAAGAAAAGAAGACATCAGGTAGCACATATTATTAGTTTTTACTATGTTAATGTCAGACAACACATATTATTAATATTTACTGTATTAGTATCATGCAACACATATTATTGAACTATACTATGCAAGTGTCTATAAAAGTAGGATTTGTAAACAACGAAAGGCATTCAAAATCTCATTTAAAGCCATTCATTCTCTCGTTTTTCTCACTTCCAAAATACTCTCTCTTGTAAACTTTCTTTCATATCTTTTATTTCCGATCTTCGTAAGAATTAATCTTCTTGTAAGTATAATGTCTTTAATGAAATTAAAATTTTCATATATCATTTCTGTCTTTTATATATTATCATGTATATTGTCTATATATATGGTAATATACTATATATATTTTAATTAGCATATACTAATTATATATTCTAATATAGGTAATTACTAGGTTATACTATAATATTTGTTTTTCAATATTTACTATATATACTATTATAATATACTATAATATATTAAATAATATAGATATTTACTAAAATTGAAATAAATCACGTTCAAACTTAAAATAGTCCCATTCAAACCGTAAGTCAATACTGTTCGAACATATAACCTACCGTATGAACAGTTCTGTGCATGTAAGTTATCGGGGGAGGGAGCCTTATGAACGTTGTCGTCCTCTTTTTGCCAAACAGTGCATCTCTTCTGTTTAAAACATCATCGTAATCACCGCCCCCGCTAAAGCCACTTCCTCTAAGTATCGACATGCTCCCTACTTTATAATTTTACCGTTTATTTGTTTTGTGTTTTTGTGTTATTTGTTTGAATTAGGATAGTTTAAAATACCAACCATAGGCATCTTAGGATGTTTAGAAATGAAGTAATTGTTGTGATTTGTTGAAGAACCCATGGAATCGATTCCATGGGTTTTCATGGCCGCTGAGTTGACTCAGCCATGGCTAAGTTTGATTTAGTTACCGTTCGAACACTGTAGTATCCGTTCCAATGATGTGAACCAAAGAAGAATTGTTTCTATTTGAACACTATTGTATTTAGTTACCGTTCGAATGGTATGAACCAAACAAGAATGTTAATGCACTTTATATTAGAATTAAATTAATATTAATATTTATCACATTTATTAAATATTAAATGATTAATAACTAATTTCTGATTAATATTAAGTAATTAGTTTATTTTTATCACATTTTGTAGTTCTATCAAGTAAATGATAATGCACATTATATTATAATTAAATTACTATAGAAAGTTATCACATTTTGTTAAATATTAAATTACTAGTAATTAATTTATAATTAATATTAACTAATTAATTTATTTTTATCACATTTTGTTATTCTATCTGTTACTTTATTAAATTGCTATTAGTATATAATTTAGTGAATAGTTATTTATTATGTTTTATCACTAATGTTGCATATATATTTTATTTTTTAAATTTAAGGTAGATAATGTCTTCTAGGGGACGTTTTATCATCCAAGGTGAGACTATAATCCAAACAGGTAGAGAGAGGACTATTTTATCAGAGCGGCAGGGGAAGATTTTGACTTCCTGACTCTTGTCTAGGAGGGTCATTCTCTGCCATTAGTCTTCAGTGATCGTGGTTGGGGACTAATCCTAGATCAGAGGGAAGAAGCATGGGAGCTCGTTTGTTATATTGACATCTTCATTGAATTCTATAAACAACTTAGTGGTGCTAGCCCAGATGACGTAGGGGTATACACGTGTAATAGCCAGTTAGAAATTCAATAGTAGAATTTCTACAGACTTGAGGAACCTCGTGAAAAATCCTTAAGTTTTCACTAATCGGTTAATCGCAAAAGTTTTAGTCTGTCAATATAATCAGTGTTATCACTCACTATGGTGCCATAAATGTGATTTTAATTGATTGAGGTAGTTAGAAATGTCAGAATACGTTATAGTCTACACCACTAGACTCAGTTCAATATTTAGGATTTTATGGCGCAATAACTCATTTCCTAATTTCAGACGAAACGGCTGTTCGAAACTGTGAATTTATTTATAGTGGCACTTCGGGGTTGAGTTTTGGTAAACGGTTTTTACTATAGGTTAATATGAATATTTAGAATTTTTCAGTACTAAGTTTATTATACTCTTTTTTGGAGTGAATAGTAACCTCGGTAAGCATACGAAGTGCAGTGTTTTCAAAATCACAGTGTGGAATGTCCAAATTAGGTTAGAGAAGTTTTATTTGGACACCTGGCAAGATCTTAGCCACACACAGTGAATAGTATTAGACACTTGACATAAAGAGGAACTAATTAGATGGATTTGTGAAGGAAATCAAGATGTAAGATCATGCCACTTAAGCAAAACCCTTTTCATCTGATCAACCAAATTGAGCCAGATCAAAGAGAGTTTCAACCCTAGTGAAAACCTAAATGGTTGGAATCCAATTGAAACCCCAAAAACTTGGTTGAAACTGAAACCCTAAACGGTTTCCCCAAACCCTAAGTTGGCCTTCAAACCCTTTATGATCCAATTTCTAGCATTGTGTTTAATCACTTGATTAAATCACTTCCATATGCTATTAATTTCATTCTTGTTATGACATCATTATCCAACCTTTTAAACCTTGGAAATTTGATTGGGCCAAGAAAATTGGATTTGAGCTTGATAGCATCTCAAACCCTAACCAAACCCCCTTTAAACCCCAAATTAGAGCCCACTTGGTTGAGGCCCACCAAGGCCCACGAATTTGGCCACCTTGGCAAGGCTTCTTGGAGAAGTTTCCTCCCCCACATGGCAGACCATCCACTGCCCTTGGCTGTAACCAATAGTGCCTTGATAGGATGGAGAAACCCACCCCATTAACCTCCATACCTCACAGCTTCTGTAGGCAGTCCTCTCCCTTCACTATTCTCCATTTTATGTCACATAGCCACCTCTAATCAAGGGTCTTTCAAGCCCATATCTTCCCTCTCCAGAAGTCTAGAGTCATGCAAGCCACACTTATTTCACTTTTATCACTTCTTCACCCCATTCTTAGAGAGAAACCCAAAAGACCTCTCTTGGGCAGATTTCTGTGTCTTTTCCCGTGCATATTTTTGACTATTTTTAGGTATTTTCACACAATTAATCCTTCATAAAAGTTGTTCCTCTTTGAGTATAGTTTCCGTATATATATTATTTGTATCATTAAATGGTCATTTGGTTGGTCAAAAGTATTTTTAACCATGGAAAGGTCATTCTAAGCGTGAATCTAGAGAGTCTGTTATGTTTTGGAGTTTTTGACCAAGCTAATGGACATATCCTAGTCCGAAACTTTTATGGAGTGTTTTTGGCATGTGTTTAAGAGTGTTCATTGAGGTTTTGTTGCATGAATAAAACTTTTGATAATAGATTTTCTTAGATCTAGAAACTTGAAAACTGGAAGTGGCAAAACAGTTTTTATTCGGAGAAAGTTTGAATATTTCGAGGTTTGATCTTACTCTAAAGGCTTTGATATTTTTATATGATGATCCTAAGTCTCTTATTTTCATTTCGGTTAGGCCTAAGATTTGATGTTTTTGGATTAGATTCATGTTTTATTGATATTTAGCCATGTGATTTTAAGTTTGATGGTTGGATCCTATTTAAGACACATTCTTAAACCATGTGATGCTTTATTTTGAAATTCTCACCTTCTTAAGCCATTGATCAAGAGATTTATCAAAGCTAGTTGAGGAAAAAGTTTCTGTTTTTGGACTAAGTGTAAAACCAAAAACTCCAAGTGTTATTTTGTGATTTTGGTCACTTTAGTTTGATGATTTAAAGCATAGTTGATCTTAGAATTTTTTTATGAATATGTTAGAAGTAAGATTTGATTTTTGGAATTCTTGGAGATGTTTTGATTTAGGGTCAAAACTTGTGATTAAGTGTTTGGATCTTTTTACAAAAAGTTTGGTGTTGATTATTAGCTTTTTCTAAATGGATGTTTTAAGTATGGTTGTAAACTTAGAATAGGAAGATCTTTGTTGCAAAATTTTGGTTTAAGCATGAGTTTTGAAGTTGGAAGGAATTGCAACAAAAATCAAGAGAAATGGCCTATGGATGTTTCGGCCATAGTGTGTTTTCCATAGTTGTGTTTTGTTTTAAATTTTTCTAAGTTGATATTTGAGTTTAGGACAAAATTTGCAGAGGAATGTAAATTTTGAAAATTTTTGGAGTTAGGATGTGAAATCCTTAAGTTAAGGGTAAAATGGTCATTTTCTCACATGTAGACGGTAAAATGTTAATTTTACTCTAAGTTAGCTTGTTTTCATGTTCTAATTGTTAGTAACTAAATTTCTAACTTTTAGAATACCCTCTTATAGTTTCTCGTGGTTCGTGCTTTATTCTCGTAGAACGCCACGATCGAGGTAAGTTAGCTTCTAACTTACTATCAGTTTACTGTATATGTATAATGGGTAAGAGAACTACAATTTATGTATGTATGTTATCATATATGCCATGCCATGCTATGTCATTACATGTTTATCTGTTATGCATGATTTATTCTATCACGAATATTTATCTGTTACACATTCTATTCTGTCACATATTACTATATGTTATAAATATGCCATGTTAAGTATGCCATATGATACATGTATGTCATAGCATGTAATATTCACCATTGTAAGTATGTCACATTAAGTAAAGAAGTTAGATCAAATTTATGTTAACTCAAGTTTCAGATCACGTTCATGCTAAGTTATTCATGTCAATCACGACCCTAAGTATTAGGATGAGGTAATATCCTAGTGGAACTCCTTTGTTCACGCTAGAGTTTCTAAATTGGTGTGAAATTGCCTAGGTTGACGAAGTACAGTCAACAGGTTGCGAATGGGGCCTAACTTGCTGGTCACCGGAGCACGCCGGGCACTAACGCCGATGGAGCCATATTTTATTTTACGTATATTCATGGGGCCACAATAATTGTGGAGCATGAAGTATTGGGCCACAACAACTGTAAAGCATACACTACGTGAGACACAGCAATTGTGACACGTAGAATACGTGGGGCTACAACAACTGTGGAGTACGTATTAATGCATTCACAGCTGGTGTAGATACCTGTGTTGTGATGCGGCAATCGGTAGGGACACACGGCTCTAGGGGACCCGTGTAGCACCCATATGGTCATGTTATTAATTAAGTCAATTGAGCAAGAGTCCAAGTTTATGTCAAGAAGTTAAGAATAAGCAATCATGGTAACCCCATGAGATAAGAATAAGCAATCATGGAGACCCCATGAGATGAGAATAAGTTTAAGATCAAGTTCATGTTATGTTATGTTATGTTCACGTACATATTATGTTCATGTTCATGTTCAGTTTCAAGTTTATGTTCATATCATGTTATGTTATGTTCAATCTCACGTTCATGTTATTTTATGTTCATGTTCACAATATTTCAAGTTCACGTTCATGTCATGTTATATTCATGTACATGTTATGTTCAAGTTCATGTTCATGTTATGTTATGTTCATGTTTACATTATGCCTCAAGCTCACGTTTATGTCATGTTATGCTCAGGTTTATGTTAAATTCAAGTTCATGTTTATGTTATGTATGTTCACGTTCATGCTATGATTTAAGTCCATTTTATGTTTCAAGTTCATGTTCATGTTCATGTTATGTAACTAGCCCATGATATATTTTAAGTTCAAGTTCATATCATGTCAAGTCAAGTTCAGTTCACGTTTCAATTCAGGTTATGTCAGTTATGCTATGCTATATGTCAAGTTATGCTATGCTTACTTATGACTTTAATTATGCATTCATGCTTTTACTGCCATGCATGCATCTTTAACCTGTGTGGAAGTTTCCTGTTAACTTATTGAGATTTGTAATCAAATCTCACTATGGTAGTCCCAACTACCATTCCCCCTGAATGGTAAGCGATGTGTCAGGATTAGAGCAGGGAGCGAACATTGGTAGACTGAAGGAGGTTGACTAGACGCCGCAAATACGATGCGGAGCTTACAGCTTCCTGATGACTTGCAGAATTTCACATTGCAGATTTACCACATCGCTCGAGCGGAGGAATTTGGGCGCTCGAGCGAATTCAGGCAAATTCAAACGCTCGATGTCTGCTCGACAGTGAGCTCGAGCAAGATTGCAGGAAACGAGATCGCTCAAGCGGAGACATTGGACGCTCGAGCGAAGTCAGGCAGAGTTGAACACTTGATGCTCGCTCAACACCCTGCTAGAGCGAATATCGTATTTTACAGATCTAGGGTTTTTCCGCTCAGGGCATATAAAAGTGATTTTTCATCATATGGTCGTACTTTTGACTGGAGAACACGTTCTTAGGGATAGAAAAACACAACTAGAAGAATTCAAGTCATTTGTTTTGGAGAGAAAGTTCCATGCATTGCACGTACGCTAGAATCATACACGGGTATAGACGAGAGAGAAGCAGTGAATCATTTCCTGGAGTTTTTGAAGACGAGTTGCGACTACAATGAGTATTTTTCAGTGTTTATTTTCCTTCCAATATTCTTAGAACAATTATGGTGAATTCATTTATGTTGAATTCCATTTTTAGCATGAGCTAAATTTTATTTATTCTAGGAAAAAAATGTAACCTAGTTCTGAACTATGCTTGATTGTCTATGCTAATTTAAGGCAATTCTCTCTTTGTTTATCTGATTTATTATGAGTTTATTGTTTCTAATTAACTGGCCATTAATTAGATGATGTTTTAATCTTGTGATTTGCTATCGAAAGAGGGAATTATAAGATAGATCTTGAATATGTCGGCATAGGTAAATATAGAGATCGAAAGACTTGTATGAACCTATGCAGTATTTAAATCATTGGTCTTATTGTTTTCTTGCTTTATTAATTTGCATATTCTTGTATAAATTGATGAATGAGAATAATTTCCAATTGACTATCGAAAGAGGCTTTTGGATGAATTAGAAATTTGCTAATAAACAAGAAGAATTAAATTAAACTAGTTGGATGAGTAAAGCATAGTGAGAAATTAGGTGAAATCGATTTCCTAGAAGTTTTCTTTCCCATAAATTTGATATTCGAACGTCAGTTTTATTTCCTTTGCGTATTTTTCTTTGAGTTGATTTTAGTTTAAATTACAACTACAAAAATCTTAGTGATTCCTCTAGATAAAATCAAGATTAGTTTAATTTTTGTATTTCTCAAAAGTAAGGTACCAATCCCTGAGGATGATACTCTTCTTATCACTTTAATATAAAACTATGATACTGTGCGCTTGCAGTTTTGCACTGATGAATTTTTTGGCGCCGTTGCCGAGGATTGATTTATTCTTATTCTTTTTGCCAATATCGATACAAAGTAATCTTGGTTTTAATTTAGAATTTTATTTTAATTTGTTCTTACATTTTATTTTTTTGCTCTACAGGTGTGTTTTTGACGTTGGATGTGTCATGCTAGATCTCGTGACATTACTCCTTTTGATCCGGAGATTGAAAGAACTCTTAGATCACGAAGAAAAAATAAGATACTAGCCATGGCTAATGAATAACATAAGGCATTGCCACGCACCTTGAAGGATTATGTACGGCCAGTTGTGAATGGAAATTATTCAAGTATAAGGTGCCAGACTATTAATGTCAACAACTTTGAGCTCAAACCAGCTTTGATTAGCATGGTACAACAGGCTCAATTCAGCGGATCGCCACTTGATGATCCCAATATTCATTTGGCAATGTTCTTGGAGATTTGCAACACCGTAAAGATCAATGGTGTTACTGAAGATACCATTAGATTGAAATTGTTTCCTTTTTCTTTGAGGGACAAGGCTAGAGGTTGGCTACAATCTCTACATTCGGGAAGCATCACTAGTTGGTAGGACATGGCTGAAAAGTTTCTTGCTAAATTCTTTCCACTTGCAAAAATAGCCCAACTCAGGAGTGAGATTGGTCAATTCAAGCAAAATGATTTTGAGTCACTCTATGAAGCGTGGGAAAGGTATAAAGATTTAGTTCGACACTGCCCTCAACATGGATTGCCAGATTGGTTGCAAGTTCAGATGTTTTATAATGGGTTAAATGGGCAAACTCAAACTATAGTTGATACTGCTTCTGGTGGAACTCTGATGTCAAAAAGACCTGAGGGTGCTACCGCCCTTTTGGAAGAAATGGCCTCAAACAACTATCAATGGCCAACTAAGAGGACTTTGGCTAAGAAAGTTGCTAGAATTCATGACTTGGAGCCGATAGCAGCCCTTTCAGCTCAAGTTGCTACTCTATCTCATCAGATTTCAGCTTTGACAACCCAAAGAATACCACAAAGTACAGAATATGTTGCATCTACAAGTATGACAGTTCCAAGTAATGAAGCGAGTCAAGAATAAGTTTAATACATCAACAATCGAAACTACAACTATCATGGTAATCCTACGCCAAATTACTATCATCCAGGGCTTCGAAATCATGAGAATTTATTATATGGAAATACAAAGAATGTGTTGCAACCTCAACCTCCTCCAGGATTTGATAGCCAACCAAGCGAGAAGAAGATGTCACTTGAGGATGCCATGGTTTCCTTTGTTCAGGAGATCAATGCAAGGTTTAAAAAGATTGATTCACGGTTGGACAACATTGAGACTCATTGTAGCAATATGGGAGCCACTATGAACAATCTTGAAGTCCAAATTGGGCAACTAGCCACTATTATCAATGCCCAGCAAAGAGGAGCCTTTCCTAGCAACACAGAAGTGAACCCAAAGGAACAATGCAAGGCCATCACATTTAGGAGTGGAAGAGAAATTGAGAGGTCACCATCAAAAGAGAGCAAGTCTACACCTACAGCTGCGAACAATGACCAAAGCAAGGATCAAGTAGAAGAATAGGAGATTATTAATAATACACTAAGAGAGACCGACCTGCCTCCAGCAATTTTATTTCCTGACAATCCTCCTATTCTCTCTCCTCCACTTCCTTATCCTCAATGTTTTCAAAAGCAAAAATTAGATAAGTAATTTTCTAAGTTTTTGGATATTTTTAAGAAAATTCACATAAATATTCCTTTTGCAGATGCCTTGGAACAAATGCCAAACTAAGTCAAATTTTTGAAGGACATCATTTCCAAGAAGAGAAGGTTGGAGGAGTTTGAAACAGTGAAACTTTCTGAAGAATGCAGTGCCATTCTTGAAAAGAAATTGCCTCAAAAATTAAAAGATCTGGAGAGTTTCACATTGCCTTGCACTATTGGGAATTCATTTTTTGATAGATTTTTATGTGATCTTGGTGCTAGCATTAATCTTATGCCACTTTCTGTTTGTAGAAAATTAGGACTTGGAAAGATGAAGCAAACAACAATTTCTTTGCAATTAGTGGATCGATCCATCAAGTATCCACGTGGAATCATAGAAGACGTATTGGTAAAGGTGGATAAATTTATTTTTCCTGCTGATTTTGTGGTGTTAGATATGGAAGAAGATGAAAAAGTCCCACTAATTCTTGGCCGACCATTCTTGGCCACGGGAAGGGCTTTGATTGATGTTCAAAAGGGTGAATTAACATTGAGAGTTAATAAGGAAGAAGTTATGTTCAACATCTACCAAGCCATGAAATTTCCAGAAGATCCAAGTACTTGCTTTCGGGTTGATGTCATTAAGCAATGTGTAGAAGAGGCCTTTCAAGAAGATATGCCATCCGATCACCTAGAACGATGTATCACCACTTCATCTCATGCTTATGATTTTAATAACTCTGCTGTTTGTGAATCTGACTTACCTTTTGTTAGTGAAGAATTTCTCCACTATGTTTTTGCCTTAGGAGCATTGCAGCAGGTTACATCACTTAGTAATGAAGTGGGAAAGCTAGAGCCGATGGTACCAAAGATTGATTCTGTGAATGCTAAAGAAAAGATGCAGCAAACTACAACTCTGGAGTTGAAGCAATTACTTGAGCATCTTTGCTATGCATTCTTGGGTGATAGTTATACATTTCTAGTGATTGTTGCTACATCACTCACACCCGAAGAAGAGGAAAAGTTGCTGCGTGTGTTGAGGGAGCATAGAACAGCCTTGGGATGGACTATTTCTGACATAAAAGGAATAAGTCCTTCCATTTGCATGCACAATATTTTAATGGAGGAACTTTACAAACCAACGATCGAGCACCAAAGAAGATTAAATCCAGCAATGGAGGAAGTCGTGAGAGTTGAAATTTTGAAACTCCTTAATGCTAGAATTATTTATGTTATTTCAGACAGCTCATGGGTAAGTCCAGTGCAGGTTGTACCAAAAAAGGGTGGAATGACGGTGGTGAAAAATGACAATAATGAGTTCATTCCTACAAGAACAGTCACGGGATGGCGTGTATGCATGGATTACCGCAAGTTGAATAAAGCAACAAGGAATGATCATTTTCCACTTCCATTCATTGATCAAATGTTGGATCGATTGGCTGGGTACTCCTACTATTATTTTTTAGATGGTTATTTGGGGTATAATCAGATTGCCATAGCCCCTAAAGATCAAGAGAAAACTACATTCACATGCCTTTATGGAACATTTGCTTTTACGAGGATGCCCTTTGGATTGTGCAACACCCCTGCGACATTTCAACGTTGCATGATGGCTATCTTTTCTGATATGGTGGAAGATATAATGGAAGTTTTCATGGATGACTTTTCATTCTTTGGTACATCTTTTGATCATTGTTTACATAACTTAGCTCTTGTTTTGCAGAGATGTGAAGATAAAAATCTAGTCCTAAACTAGGAGAAGTGTCATTTCATGGTTCAAGAAAGGGTCATGCTTGGCCATAGAGTGTCATATAAAGGAATTGAGGTGGATCGAGCTAAAATTGCAACCATAGAAAATCTACCACCTCCAAAGAATGTGAAGGGAATTAGAAGCTTTCTGGGACATGCGGGATTTTATAGAAGATTTATCAAGGATTTTTCTAAACTCTCTAAACCTTTATGTAATCTTCTTGAAAACAATTCTGCATTTGACTTTGACGTTGTTTGTTTGCAGGCCTTTAATGCAATCAAGGAGAAACTAATTTCAGCACCAGTTATGATTGTGCCTGATTGGAGTCAACCTTTTGAAGTTATGTGCGATGTAAGTGACTTTGCAATTGGAGCAGTGTTGGGACAAAGGCGAGACAAATTGTTTAGAGCCATCTATTATACAAGCCAGACATTGAATGAAACTCAATTAAATTATACAACAACTGGGAAGGAGATGCTTGTTGTGGTGTTTGCTTGTGACAAATTTCGGTCTTACCTAATTGGTACAAAGGTGATAGTGTTCACTGATCATGCAGCACTTCTCTATTTGTTTGGCAAGAAGGATGCTAAGCCGAGGCTAATTTGTTGGATCCTCCTTCTTCAAGAATTTGATTTGGAGGTTCGAGATAAGAAAGG